>VKHH01006167.1:0-24815 GCA_015144975.1 Epipyxis sp. PR26KG
TGCAACTAGACAAGAGGAAAAAGCTACAAAACATAACAAGGAGCCCTCTTAAGCTCTAAGCCTTGTACCGCTATCAAATTTGTAAAATGAATGAATGAATGAATGAAACTTTAACGAGGCATAACTTTACAGCACCGGATTAATACCAATATTTCCCTGTAGTAACAAATCTTCCGAAAATCAATTAAGCGATACCACAACATTGACACTTATCACCGAGCTAATTTTTCTAATGATTTAATTTTATAAATAGCACTTGTGAATAATGGAAATTAGGTGAGATGGTAACGTATACGGAAATGATTGAAATATTCAACATTATTTCTTACACACAGCTGAATATAAAAAAAAGAAGTTAAAATATATCTATACATTCATTCATTCATTTTTAATTAATATACTATTTAGTGAACAATAACTTTAAAATATCATAGACAACCACTTCCCTTCCAGTAACTTAATCATACATGGATTGCTAATTTATGGATTCATAAACGAAAGAATATTTGAAATACATTCACATGAATCATTATACCATTCAACTGCAGATATGATGAGTGGTTTATTATCAGGTTTACCAATCAAATTGAAGACTAATTCACCATTGTCTGAAGAATTTTCACTCAACTTTGCAGAAATTTCAAAATAAGTTGCATGATGATTATCAGTTTGATGAGCTGAAAATAATATCGTTGGAATCCAACTTTTTGTTTTATTATTATTATTATTATTATTATTATTAACATTATTATTATCATTACTATTGTTATTACGATTATTTTTATTATTATTATTGTGATGAACTGTAAAATGTAGAATATTAATTTCATAATCACTACATTTAATCGTATAATATACTTTACTAGGTAATATCACAGCACTAATAAAGTCAACTAATAATCTTGTAATTGTACATATCTGATATAAAGATGATGTGATAATATCAATATTATATTCTAAAGTATTATAATGAGATATTATTTCATAAACTAATTTCGATGAAAATGTTTCAACTAATAATAATTTCACAAGTCGAACATCTTCAGATAAGAAACGGTCAGATGAATATAAATCAAATATTTTTAATGATTCAAATATTAATATAAATGATGTTTCATTGATTTGTAAATATGATAATAATATTAAACAACTTAAATTTAATAATGCTAAATTTGGGATATTCATTTGATTATTTTCAAACAAATTATTATTATTATTATTATTATTATTAGTGGTTCTATGAATGGATGGATATGTTGTATTATCTTTAGAATCTTGTTTTTTCATATTATTTTTATCAACTAAAGATTCATTTTGATTATAAAATAATATTTTCACTTGAGAATTATCGTATATGATGTTAGATTGTCTATTATTTGAATGCAAAATCCAATCATTTCTTGTCATAATTAATGGAGAAATGGACGGTAAAATAGTATTTTTATTCCATAAAATAGTATTCGACCATTGCAAACATTCTTGTAATGTTATTTCAATAAATTCATCCATTTTCAAGTGTCTATCATTGATCCATTCTTTTGAATGTAGCATTGTCGGTAATGAAAATATATTATTATTAATATTAATATTATTAATAATATTATTATTAATATTATTGCTATTATCATTATTAAAATTATTATTATAAAAGGGATTTTTCTTAGAAATAATTCCATAAATCCGACATGATAATTCTTCGTTAATTATAATAGCAAAATATAAAATAATTTTTGATGATAATTTGTATTTCAAATTATTATTCAATAATATTATATTTGTATGTGAGGAATCAATAATAGGACTTGTGTTTGCAACTGCAATTGAAGATTTTACAGATGAAACTTGGACAACTTGGTCAAACTTTCTCTTATTATTATTATTATTATTATTATTATTATTACAATTATTAACATTCAGTTCGTTTGCATGAATGAATGATTCAGGGAATATATGATTATATCGAATATCAAGATTTGCAGCGATGCTTTCAGTAGTATGCCAATAAGCAATATTATAAACTAAACTTGCATGATTCGTTTTGTCAAGAGCTAATGATGATAAAATGTCAGAATGGATATTTGGAATATTTTCTAATTGTGATATTTTTGACAATTCAAAATCATACGCTGTTAATTCGATACGTTGCAATACAGCATATAATGTTACTATCATTGGAATATTATTATAAGCATTATTATTATTATTATTATCCATTCCTATTCTATAATCATAAGGTGCTGTACTGAACAAATTATTATTGTTATTATTTCTATTTTGAAACATATACTCAATTGCAAATGATTCTGATTCAATATTATTTATCTCATTTAGTAACAACTCATAATCACGTATATAATCACCTGATAAGAAAATTATTATAAAAACCAAAATTATTATTATTATCATTATTTATATAAATCATACTTACCGTTCATTTTTGATAAACCTTTCGAATTGATTACATATTTTCCAGTTCTAAAATCAATTGTTATAGTTAATGAAATCATATCACTTCTGATAAGTTCCAATTGATCGGATCGAAATAATAATTGAAAATCCTATCATTTAAATATTAATAAAATAAAATAATAAGAATTATTATAATAAATTATTTTTATAAATTAATTAGTTTGATTTTAAGAATATTTTTTGTTTGCATCGAATAAAAAATAACAATAAAGAGTTATTTTCTGTATCTTGCTCAAAACTCTAATAATAGCAATAATAATAATTATGTTTAAAATGATAATTGCATGTTTTATCTTTTTGTTCAAACTTGTCAACCACAAAATGGAGAAATATCACAATAATGATAATAATAAATAGTTTGATTAAGAAATAATGATAAAGAATATTATGATTAATCTATTATGAATTGTATAAATGTTGATTTATGATTATAATTATAATTCTGATACTGTTTTAATATGATATAATAAGAAGTAATATTTAGTAAAAATAAATATTAATTTGATAAACATACCTTATACAGATAATTTTTTTGATTACAAGTGGATTGAATTCTTATTCCTAATGCTTTGAGTTTAATAATGGAACATATTCTGATGCTATCATGAAGAAATCCAGAAAAATAAACTCCATTCATAAAATAATCTTCACCATTTATGAATTTATTAATTGAATTTTCTTTCGAATCAACTAAAGAAGATGCAGAAATTAGATTTTTTGTATTGTTGGCATGGGCATATCCATGAATATTACAAATTAAAGAAATATTTTCTTCATTATTAATTTTACGATTTAATAATAATGAAACACGAAATTGATATTCTCTATAATAAATTGAAAACATTAATAGTAAAAAAATAAAATAATAATACAATAATTTAAATACAAATTATTATTTATTAGAAATTTATTGATTTCTTACTTATTAAAATTACTTTTCCAAAAGAATAAATCAAATACATAATTATGAATATTTTCTGAAAAATAGCAATTAATAACATCTCGCCATTCTGTTTTGATTGCTTTCTGTGCTTGCAAATATAACATTCTTAAAGAGAAACCAAATGCAACATGTTTGCACATTTGTACCATTTTTGAAATGGTTAAACTACTATTGTTGGATTGTTCTGTACTTATTATATCAACTTCCATATGAGTCACATCAATTTCTGCTGTACCATTTTTCTCATTTTCATTGTTTTTAATACTTTGATTTTTTATTATTTCAGTTAAACATTGAACTAAACCTTCTTCTAGTTTACTATCAATATAATTAACTTTATACAATTCATTTTCATGTGATATACATTTCAATTTGCAATTTATTACCATCCAATCTGATCGTTCATCTAATTCTTGTAATGTTAATAATAATTCGAAATAAAATGGATATAATAATGATATATAACCTTCATTATGTGTATTTAAAATTATTTTGGAATCATTTGGGACAGAATCATATAAAAATATTTTTGACTTTATATAAATCAGTAATTGTTTTTGTAAATATTCTGGCTTATATAGCGATGGAAACAAAGGAATACCACGAGAGAATATAGACAATGGCAGTTGGTCATAAATGCTAGAATAAAATTGAGATTTGGAATCATCACTAAATGATTTATCCGTGTCATTTTCATTAGTTGAGGTTAGATTATTACTATTAGGACAACAACATAAAATATCATTTGCCGCAAGGATTGTTAGTTGATTTGATTTCAACCCATACAAACTAACATGACTAAAATAAAGCTCATCTAAATTTTGTAATAATGAGTTATCAATTTTTAGTAATTCGTCCACAAAAATTGGATAATTTTTAATATAAATCATTGCATTATTTCCATTCACACTTTCTTGCGCAGATATCCATCTACATATGGCGTACAATTGAAGCATCTTCTTTTTTGTTCTACTCACAAATATTCTAAGTTCGTGCGTTCTCAATTCAGGATCTTGACGTTGCATTGACGCCAGCAGATTATTCAATTCTTTATAAATATTGACTGCTAAACGTTGAAATATATCACCTAGTGGTATGGAATCTGGATTCATTTTGTTACCGTACAAAATAATTTAATTTTGTATTTAAACTCTAATTGTTTTTGGATATTATTTGTTAACCCGAAAAAAAAAATGTCATAAAATACGGAATATACTACTCTTTCATTTTTTTCTCTTTTTTTCAGCACAAATTAATTAACAATTACAAGAGAATCATGGCAATAATAGCAAATGTAAAAAGTTATGGTAATAATTAGAGCGGGACAGGAGCTGACGTGCAGTTCCTAGAGCGTCCTGAGCATGATTAAGAATCCATATGAAGATAGCAGACATTTTTAGATATATCAACTATTATTGAAAGTATTAGTTTAATTAACTCATAAATATGTCAGAAATGACGATTCTTCTTTTAGAATGTTAAAAAGTTATATTTATTGGCCTATAAGAGTATCGTTTATTGATTTTCCAAGACACAAAAATGTCTATGTGTTGTAGCTCAAACCTCAAACGCTATTATAAAACGATTTTAATAGTTCAAAGAATATTATAAACAATTGTTTTCTTAAAATCTGATAAATATGAACGTGAAAAACACGAATAAAGAGTTTTAAGGTGAGGAAACGGGAAAGGCGAGTTTTTTTCACCGGGGAAAATAAACCGGTTGGTACGCAACACGCAACAATTAAATTGGTACCAGGTTAAACTGTTTGATTATCGCTTTTATTTTAAATTAAAATAAAAGCTAACACATTAGTTAATTGTATTTATATCAAATCGTTAATAATATAAAATTCTTAATAATAATTGTCTTCCTGTCTTCCTGCTGAACCCTGAACGATTTTATCCCTTAATTTCATATATTGAATATAAGCCTTGAGATGTTATCATTCGTTCCAAAATATATTGTTAGAGTGGCAAAATGCGCTAAAATAAATAAAAAAAATCTGTTGATTAAGTCTTTAAGCTCGAAAGGCGGTGGTGATAATCATTATGATGAAGACAAACATGAAATTGAAGATTTGACTTTGTTGTACGAAAAAATTACTGAAGGATGGAGGTACAGTCATTTGTTCTAAAGAATTTAAATGATTTCTAAAACTTATATTTACATGATATTGAAAAAAGAATAGATTTAGAATTTACTCCTGAGGAACTAGCTCAACATGCAATTATTGCAAAAGAATATTCAAGGCAAAAAATGAAGCTACATAATCTTTTTGAAAAAGATTTAGCAACAAAATCCTATCTACAACAAGATGCATTAAATGCATTACCACCAGCTCTTCGTGAACAAGCTAAGATTGTTGACGAAACTACACCTCCAGCACATCGTCCTTGGCCAGTTTGGAAAACACCTCCAATTAAAGGATTCAATCCAAAAGACTATATTGAAAAAGAGGAAGACATGACTAGCTTTAAATAAAGTTATTATGCCTTTTGTTTAATTTTATTAATAAAGCTAAATAAATATCGAGAAAAAGGCAATGTCCAGTTATTGATCAAATATAGTTTCTCCAGAATTATTTAATAATCACTTACTGGTACTTCATCGTAAAAAAGTAGCAAGGAAACAAATAAGAATTTTTAAAAATTAACACAATACAAATAGTGATAATATTATTTATCTTTCTTCCAACATATGAGAAGAAAATTAACGATTTCATCTATATAAATGCTAGAATAAGTTTGAAATTGATTTGGATTCGTTTCAATAATTTCATTAGGATTTGTTTCTTGGGAATTGACGATCACTTCACTAGCTAAACCTAATTTAATAACCCATTGCATTGCACTAAATTTCAACTTATCTCCTCTTGTTATATTTGTTTTCCACTTTCGATTCAATTCAGATCGACTTTTCAGCTTACTATAATATATACCAAGAGTTATGATTACAAGTGTAATTCCACGAAATTGTGGTAAAACATTGAATAACAATTTTCGACTCATTTCAGCTACTTTAGACGACCCCTTGAAATATTTGGTGACTGAAATAAATTTCTCTTTTTTGCCATCATTGAAATCATTGTAAGAAGGGATTGGGTTATTTGTTAAGCTATTTTCAGAATGACTATTTTCAATCTTTATTTTCTTCTTCTCTTCAGCTTTAGGTTTTTTAACAACTTTTTTCTTTTTAATTCTTGATCTTCGAATTACTAATTTTGAAGAATCTGTGAATTCACCATAGCATGTACGAGGCTTAACTGCACGACCTGATCGACCAGAGACAGTTACGACTACTGGATCCATAGGATCATCAACTACCACTTTATTCTCTTCCACACCACTTACACTAACAGTTTCGTTAACCGATTCATTATCATTATTTATCTCTGCCTCAGAATCATCATCTTGCTTTATGTCACTATTTAACTCTTCATGCATCCCTGCTACTGGTATCGCGTTGATGATAGTATCTTCTACAGAATCCACTTTGATATCCGTTTCTGAGTCTTCATCATTGTCATAAATATCATCTTCAGATCCATTCCTCTTCTTTTTTCTACCATTAGCTTTAGGTTTCCGTGATGATTTCTTTTTGGTAGATTTTAAAGTTATAACATGTTCTTCGTCATTCAAGTTCAAATCACCTAAAATAATCAAATATGGAACTATAAAAAGCAGAAGTACTACAAGTTAAATCATATTTACCTTCTATAGCTTCATCCTCTAATGTATTTTCCATAGATGATTTTCGTTTTCGTTTACGTTTCGTCTTTTCTTCTTCCTTTATACTGGAGTCATCGGTAATATGAGGCGGCTCACCTTCCATTGAAGTATTCCATGATCCATCTTCATTATGATATGTCTTATTGAATATCTCAGATAAAAGCAAAGCTTCACTACAATTGTATGAGAAAATACTGTCCGAAAAGTTGTTGGTTAACTCTAAATATGATACATTGATAATCATCGGAAAATCAATCATTCGTTTACCAGCTGAGGGTGAGTATGGTTTAACATGAAACCATTGATGATGTGCAGCTGGTGTTATTAATGCTTGATCATAAGCACTAACAATTAAACCTACAAAAGGCTCTAAGAGTGTATTAGGGTCAGCCATTAGTGATTGGTATTGTCGTTGATTATGAATATCCACAACAGATGGATTAGGCTTAAATAAAGGATGCGAATGATACCAACCGACAACTTGCATTCCCAATCCAAATATAGTTTCTCGTACCATGAATTCAGCTTCTGGGTCAAGTTCAACGTCTGTTGAACCATTATCCTCAACTCGCTCAATTGCAGTACATGGGAATGCAGCTTGGATGTATAACATCTTTTTACTATCATCCCATTTTCCAGCAAGAAATCCAATAACTTCTGCATTGCTCAAATGAGAATGTATATCACAAACAATAGAAACTTGTGGGTGCACGACAATTTTGAACGGTTGTTCTTCATTTGGTGCTGGTCCATTCTCTTCAGAATAAAGAAAAGGAGTTACCATAAGGTGCGGTTCAATATCTGCACGACATAAATCTTCATATAAAGCATTAACACTTTTCTTTGCGTCTTTACTTCTCTTTGATCGCGTTTGATCTACATTTGCTGTTGCTTCTACGATTTTTTCGATTGGTGCGTCAAGAACTTTAGCTTTTGGTTCACTGAAATCACTTATGAATTTTGAATCCCATAAAATTGGGCCAATCGTGGTTATCATGAGATCCTTCCCAATTTCATCTTCACTATGTTTACTTTCAGTAAAATCAGGCTCTGATTTTGTTATACTTGGCCATTCGACATCATTGTTATCAGCATTTGTATGCGACGTATTATGCTCAGTTTTCACGTTTGATATATGCGGTAGCAACCTTCCAAAAAAGTTGGAACTCCACATCTCCAACAGTAGATGCCTGAATAATTTATGAAAAGAAGAAATAGAGCTCAGAATAATAATAATTTGATTCAAAATGATTCGTTTACTTTCATCGATTGTTAAATAATTATATTTCATTATTTTGAGGTTAATAATACGACTTACTGTACCTGGACATATTATGCTATCTGCAGCAGGTATTTGACTATTAATATAGGAATAAAGAAATCTTATGTTGGTGTGTCGGGCAATGGAACATCTTTTATTTATGAAACAAGAAGTGGAAATTAAAAATGTCATCAGCACTGCATGAGTGGGAAATTTGTCATCAATAATTTTATACAGAAAAAACAATGCAGAATGCATATAAGAGACCATGAGTACGTTTTAAACCTGTATGAGTGCCAAAATAAGATATTTTAAATCTATTTCTTATTATCTGATACATGGTGTTTCTTTCGAGTTTTCTTTGATGAACAGTTAAATAAACCAAAAAAGCAGCAGCAGCGACGCACTTGAAAAACCCATTGGCAATAATGATTAATAATTAACTGGTCTATATCCACTCTATTAAGTTAAAGATGATGATCTTCAGAAATTTCAGCCAGAGTCGCTCAATTTTATGTAAAATATATAATAAAACCATCATATAATATATAATATATAATAGATGACGACAGATCATAAATTTGCCTGTCTAAGACCATGTATTATAATGGCATGTGCATTGAGTTTTCACTTTTTTGGGTATGAATGTGCTAGAGCTGCGTCTATCTCATTACTTGCTGCTAAGGTATGAAGAACGTTGTTTGAATCATAGTTTTTGATATTTTATTTTAAATTAATCCTTTAGGAAAATGGATTGGGAAATGAGGCTGTACCTCTTACAATTGCATTAGGAAGTCCATCAAGTGGTTTAGTGTTATATTTATATACAAAATCAATCAAAAATTATGGCTCGAAAGTCACTTTACGAATATCGAATATAGCATGCGCATTATTGTTATTTATTATCTTTTCAAATTGTGGGAGTCTATCTGGTTATACTGGGAAGTTTCTGGTGATATCGTTTTACGTTTTTCGAGAAATATATGTTAGTCTACTTTCAACACAGCATTGGGCATTCATCGCCAGCACATTGGACAAATCAACATCAAATTATTTGGTTACCTTTACTGGTGTTGTATCAATTGCTAATGCTGTTGGAGGTTGCGCAGTTGAGCAAATAGTTAAGTTAGGTGGCGTGAGATATTTACTATTAACAGCATTTTTAGCCACAATTCTTTCGTTTACATTAACTGAAATATCATACTTGTTTGTCCCTCTACAACAAATGCAGAATCACCAAGATAATTTAAAGCATAATAATAAAGTAGAAAAAAATGATCCTGTCGAAAAAACAAACATCGTTCACAATCTTGCAAGTAATCCAAACGGAGCAATTAAATCCGACACAAATCATGCAACAAATTCTGATGTAAAATCTACAACAAAAGTAGCTTCTTCTACCAAACCTGTTAGAAAAGGATTTTGGTTTGATTCTTGGGCACTTGTTCAGAAACATGATATTTTACGTCTATTATTTGCAGAAGCTATAACACATCAATTATGTACAAATATGCTTAATTTGATGTTTCATAATGGTCTAAGAAAAGAAATACTTGATGATTCGATAAGAGCAGTTTTAGTTGGAAGATTTTTTGCTACTGTTAATATTGCTTCTTGTACCCTTCAATTGGTGATATTACCTCATATTTTATCACAATCATCATTGCCAGTTGTGCTCAAATACATCCCATTCATCGTATTTATGGCAGTGATTGTAGGCGTCACTCAACCAGGCTTATACTCTATAATGCTTGGATTTGGAACAATGAAGGTTATTATTTTATTTAGAATTAATATTATCATGTGTATTATATACATTATAAAATAACTTAATTGTATGTCTTATCCTTTATGAATTATGTTTATTTTTTATAGGTGTTGGAATATGCAATTATGAGCCCTGCATCAGAAATGATTTACATGCCAATGGGACATGATGTGAGATATTTAGGAAAAGAATTAATCAAATTTTTTGGTCATAAAGTGAGTTTAAAGCAATATTTGTTTTTAAATAAATATCATATGAGTATATCAAATAATAATTTTGCTCTATGTATCTTAAAATTATGAAATCATATTTTATTTGTTGTTTATTTTAGCTCGGAAAATCAGCTGCTTCATTAGTATTAAGTGGATTTATTTCTCAATTAAACCCTTCCTTAGCGTCTCAGTCACTATGGGGCGTCACCTTTACGTTCATTTGGGGAATAACAATGTATGAGTTAGCAGGTTACTTAAAAGAACGCGATCTGTTAGATAATCAACATGATAATAATAATAACAATAATCAAAAATCAGAATTCGATGCAACTTTATCGCCAAAAAAGAATATACAAAGTCGCTTTGATCAAATAAGAAATAACGCAGTCGTTCATAATCGTTTCAAACGAGAAAATCATGATTATAATGATGAGATGTCACTCACATCAAGGGTTGGACAAAACGGCTATAATCGATATGGATATGAGTCACATGTCGTCAAAAACAAAGTTTATATAAAATATCCGGGAGGGATCGTGCGAATGAATAGTACAGACAGTACATCTGTTGAGTCTGATTCACCGAATAATGTTAAAACAACTCATAATAATCAATATAAAAATATTGAACGAAAACATTCTCTTAAATATGATAATAAAAACAATAATAGTCATAATAATGAATTAACGAAGGACTCATCATGCGAATCATTTCAAACTTGTAGCACTGATATTCATTATCATAAAATAAATGATATTAATAGTACTGCAAATAACTATAATAATGAGTATAATGAGTATAATAATAATGATAATGAATATAATAATAATGATAATGAATATAATAATAATGATAATATTCCATATGTTGACAGTCAAGGTGATTTAATTATGGGTCAGGTATTGGTTGATCAAGCTGATTGGGAGGACAAAGAACGAGAATCACTCACTAGTAGTATAGGCTATTGTTATAGTCAAGATGGATTAGATCTAATGGATAATACGCAATCCAATAATAATAATAACAATAATAATGATGGTTATTATGAACAAAAAGATATGAACTCTAATAATAGTAATAATAATAGTAATACTAGCTTATCAAGCAATTATTACATTGCACCTGAGATGAATCGCTCAAGAGAAAACTTGCTAGATGAGTTAAAAGATATTTTAGCATATCGATCAACACAAATGAATTATGAAAATCACCATAATAATCATAATAGTCATAATAATAGGAATCAAAGCCCATCCTCAGCAAAGTCCAGGAGTTTTACTCCAAAACGACCTATTATGTTGAGAGTTGGAAGCACTCAAGTGAGTTTGAACTCCTTGCAATCTTCTATAAGACATGACACTAATTGACATGTTTATATCTATTATAATTATTATATCTATTATATGATAAATAAATAATATAATAATAATAAAACAATCATTTTTGATTGATTATTATTACATTTTTTTCAAATTTCTTTTTCATTTACTGTAATAATTCGTCACATTCTTGAATGAGTCCGATAATTCATAGTTCAAATCATAACTTTATTATAATAATAACAATAATAATAATAATTTATTATAATAGTAATAATAATAATAATAATAATAATAATAATAATAAATGATATTTATGATAATTATGATAACAGTTCTTTCTGATCTTTGACGAATAACAGAACAATCCCTATTATTTTTTTCCTTCTTCTCATCATATTTTATTTCAACTCATCATTTGTATTTTTGTATGATTATTATTTGATAATTACTTCAATTAAATTTACCGTTACTAGCCTATGCTACTCAGAGCCCCGCATAAATATCATAGAATGAGTTATTTAATTTTAATTAATAATTTTTTTCTTTTTTTTATGATAATATTTAGTAACATACATCATGCCAATGATTATTAATACGATTTATTAGTATTTGATTATGTTGATATTTGATATAATAGACTCGGGACCGTAAGTAAGCCTACCTCCTGTTTGGTGAGACATACTACCTTGGATACTATAATAGTTTAGCATAGCAATAGATAATCAATTCTGAATTTTAAAACTTATTTCAAAAATAAACGAATTCAGATCTAAAATTTCTTAATCATATAATGTGTTCGTCCATATCAACCTCTCCTATAAATTGAAATCGTAAAAATCTTAATTCTTTTTACTTAGGCATCACTAACTACCTACAAGGCATTGTATTATGTTAATTACTATAATAAAAAAAAAGTTTATCTTATAATTATATATTTTATAAAATAAAATGATTAAGAGTTATAGAATCATGTAGTATCTTAGAAAAAGTTATTCTATTATTATTATTATTGACAAAAGAATCTGTATTATTTTTCATTATTACTTATCCCTTCATATTATCATAATTATTAATAATCATTTTATTTGCTAGTTCATTTCTCTCCCTTCTTATGAGTATTTATAAGTTTCCAACAATGGCATCTGCTATCTGCTTGTATGTTGTATGTGCTATCTTTTCTATTGCTAGCTAATCGCTATTAGAAGGTAACTTATTTCAAGTGGTTAGATGGATCTTTAATCTCAATCTCACTTCATTATTATATTTTTTAATAACATTTATTATTTTATTAATATTTTATTTGATATGTAAATAACTTGTACCTCTGTAGTATCTCACTTAGGAGTACTACATGACTTGCCATACAATTGTGTGTTGATTCGATTGTCAGGATTGGAGTCCATATCACGAGCCCTCCATATATGCAGAAAAGCTCGAAAGTTGAATTTGTCTGTTTCTGTAGGATGTAACACGAATAATAATAATGATGCTCAAATTGGAAATGAGTCTATTCTGACTCCCCAGGATACTATCCGGGGTGGTCCACACCTCATGAAAATATATAATTGTTAAAATAATTATAATATTTGTTATAATTCATTGCTATCATTTACAGGATTTTATAAGAATAAAAATAAATAAAATTGAAAAAAAATTCATCAATTGATTAACAATTAGCATAGCTTGGTTAGTATAATAATGATAATAATTATCATTTTACAAAATCAAATAAAATCATTATTTTTCAGAATAATAATGTAATAAGGATAAGGTCCATGGTGATGATAGGATATGGATGAACATGGTTGATAGATAAGATGTGTGATATGCCAATAAAAATGAAAAAAAAATATTATTATTATTTGAAAAAGAATAAGAAGGGCTGGTGCTGCTGACAAAGAATATATCAGGATACTAACTAATAATTATCAGAATGACTTATGACGTATGATAGTGTAGGTGTTGTCATCACTATGAAGATCTGATATCACAATAAAATATAGAATCATAATCTTTATATAATTCATACAATTCATACAAATGGAGAATATAATATACTTCGTAATAATATAATAATTATTATTAAAAAAAACAAAGAATTAATTAGTTATTTTTGCTATTATTATGTCATTCTTTTGATTCATTATGATTATTCTGATTTTTATGACATTCTATAGTATATGCCAATAATCATAACCTCCCTCATATACCAGTGACGAGTGACGTACACTTCAACCAAAGAAATGTGAGGTATCACAGGACCTCTTCGGTGTCTATGATTATTAAGACGAAGTATAAATATAATATATGTTTGGTTTCATCCATTCATTTATTCAGAAGAAAAGCCATATGAATTATTTCAATTTCGATGATTTCTTTTTGTTTTTATTATGATTATTTTGTATTGATTTCATAATTATGATTGTTTCATCATTATTATTGCGCTTGTTATTACCATTACTAGCATTTATTTGAATAATTTTCACTTGTTTCCCACTTGGCAAAACATCTGAAAACACAAATAATAAAATATTATATTTCTCATATTGAATGATGATATCATTCGGAAAAAATCAATCAACCGTCCATCATTATTATAATAATAATTATATAATTTTCAAGATTGGGCACTTGAACATGGTATTCATACACAATTTTCCAGTCCATACGTTCATCAACAAAATGGTGTTGTTGAAAACTATGTTAAACAAATCATTCGTAAATAATAAATATTCTCTTTCTATAATACCTGGTATATTATTCTCTATTTTATCAGCTGTAATCATCCATCCTACAGTACAAAATAACAGTAAATAAATAACATAATTATGGTAATAATACAAATATATATGTTTTTACTATAAAAATACTTACTTTTCATTAAAAACTCTTCTAAATCATTTATTTTTTGTAATTGTTCTATTATTATCGAATCATCTTCTGTCATTACATTAAAATCATAATCACAACCAGAAACTTGATTGTGATTATTATTATTATTATTACCATTAGTAGTAGTAGTAACAGGATGACTCGAATGGGTTGCAGACCAGCCTGAAGGAGACTGAAAAGGATTAACCACTATTTTATTATGATTATTTTCATCATAATATGGTGTTATGGGATTATTAGAATAAATATATTGATTATCATTATTTGCAATAGGAGTCTTTGCATTATTGCGATTAAATAATTGTGATATATCGATTCTTTTTGATGAATTAGGTATGCCAGGGGTTGTAATCACATTTAATAATGGAATATTATTATCAATATAATCTTTATTATTATAATCATCAGTTGTCTTATTTAGTTGATCAAAATTATAATCATTTTCAACAATTTTATTATTATTATTGTTATTATTATTATTGTTATTATCATTATTATTATTATTGTTATTATTATTATTATCATTATTATTATTATTATTGGCAAGTTTATCATCGTCCTTCTCTATCATATGAGACAGACTTGAGAAATCATTTTCCAAGTATCTTGTGATTAATAGCTGAGAAACACCTTCTTCTAAGCCACTACTAATATGTATATCATTCAAAACATTATCATCACTCACTTCTATTTTTTCTGATTCTTGTTGGATATTTTTCTTTGTTTTCCTTGATTTTGATTTCTTCTTTTTTGATAATTCCATTTTGACATTAATAGATAATTCTTCTTTTTTATCCGAAGAATCAACATGTCCATTATTATTATTATTATTATTATTATTATTATTATTATTATTATTATTATTATTATTATTATTATTATCAATTATGTTGTCATCATCTGAATCTATTTCATCCACCCATCCATTCCCAGCCAGCAAGTATGACTTTTTGACATCCATTTTAGATTTATCTATTATTTTGTCACCTAATAACGGCATGATTTCATCCATTTCATCAAATTTAAAAGTTTCCATCTCATTATTATCAACTGTAATAGTATGAGAATCATTTAATTTCATCAAATTATTATCATTTTCAATATGATTATTATGATCCATTTCAGCATTATTACAATTATTATTATTATTTTTCTTTAACTTCAACTTTTCTCTTTGTCGTTTTTTACTTTTGGCCTTTTTCCTTTGTTCATAAGTCAGTACATTATTCTTATCATCATCAGAATTATTATTATTACTATTATTATTATTATTATTATTATTATTATTATCATTATTATAAAAATCATTATTTGGTTGTACAGCGACATTATCATCATTATTATCATCATCAGCTGTGAAACCATCAAATGAACGAACTTTCTGGCTTTGAATAATCTTTATTGACATTGTTTCTCTAAAATAATCACATTCAAAATAAATTATTTGTATACAATAATTACACAACACTTCTATTGCGGAATTAACAGATTTAATTAACCAAACATTTTGGTAGATAAAAAAATATTGTTAGAAAAATATAATTATTTTCAAATTTATAAATAAACCGGTAAATGAACCGGTAATGAATATTCCATGAGGCATGGAATATTTTATTAAAAGAATATATTAAAAAAATATGATCGCAATAGATGATGGATTGGATTTTGCTTGCATATCTGATGCTAGTTGGAAGTATAGAGTAGGTGATGATGAGGTTCTAACAATTATATGATATTAATTAACATATATAAAGATAATGATATATTATGAAGTGTTGATTTATAGTACATGATGACTGTGTAAGATATATGGTCCTTTAATCTATGGATTAAGTACAATAATTTATCGAATCAGTTTAATTATGATATCAAGACACTTTGAAAAATAATATCTAAATTAATATCATATCGATTAAGAATGAACCCATATGATTGATACCATAATTATGCTATTTCGAGCAATCCATAAAGTGTTCTTATTTACCTAATCTTAACATTAAATAAGCACATATCTTACACAATCATCGTATACTATAAATCAACACTTCATAATAAATCATTATCAATAAAAGCATAAAACAGATATTATTAACTGTTCATCTCCACATAGCAGTAGATGTGTCGGCATATGCCAATTCGATTATTTATGATATTATAAATCTTACCGTATTCTTTGTAATGTTTTTTCAATAAAATCTGCATTTTCTTCTTCCATGCTTGTTGTTGGCTTATGATTATTCTCTTTGGAGTTAACTGACAGTTCACTTGATTTTAAAATATTATTAGAATTGAGATGGGAATTAGTTAATAAAGTATTATTGGTGAAGCTACCATATAATTGTGAGTGATGATTATTTGTTGCATTTTGGATTTTATGATTTTCAATATGTGTATCAGTTGAAGTGAGACTCAATGAAGAGCTGACAGCTGGAGAAGCGAATATTTGGTCATTATTTTCAAATGATTGCTTAGCAGTGGTCACAGTAGTGATTGTTTTAGTGGAATCAGTTGTCACAGAAATAGGTTTCGAAGAATTTGTGTTTTTAGTAAACATAATATTTTGACGAGGATTATTGTTTAATGATTCCTTAGATTTCAAAATCATATCATTTCCAAATAATGATCTGGAAAAAGGATTTTCATGGACTTGATTTGAAGATATTAGGTTAGAAGGGACAGGAGGAAATGATCCAATTAGTTTTGGTGGAGAAATTGATTCTGAACTCATTTTTGAAGAGTTTTGAATTATTTTGTTAGTTTTTATTTGTACATTATTATTACTACTACTATCATAAATATTATTATTATCATTATAATTATTATTATCATTATAATTATTATCATCATTATTACTATTAATATTGAAATTATTATTATTATTATTATTAAAATTATTATAATACTGATTTGAAAAATTCTTTGTTCCTTTATTATTATTTGATTTTACCATAACCAAACAACTCATAAACGAATAAATCTCATTATGGACTTCAAATGAACCACAAGTATCGAATTTATGTATATATGATGAGTCAACTTCATTTTCTTCTAAATTAATATCTTCAAATTCACCTTCACAATATAAACTAATTACTGGACCGATATGATATCGAGTAAATTTAACACAATCACCAACAAATATACTAACATTATTCGGACGAAATTTAAATTCTTCAATTACTACAATCACAAAATCTTGCGCATTCGATTTTGATGGTATGAAAGCTTTTGTAATTTTTTGAAAAGAATGATTATGATGCAAACTAGAAAAATTATTATAAAATAATTTATTATTGTTATTATTTTTATTGTTATTATCATTGTTTGAACGGTAAGCCTTTTTTAATTGTATATATTTCTGCATTATAGCTGCTGCTTTAGTCGGAGATGAGTGAGGAAGCAATTTATTTGCTATGATTTCGTTCATTGGATTATTATTATCGTTATTATTATTAAGTGATAAATTAGATCTATTTTCAGGGTCATTTTCACTTGATGAGAAAATGTCATCACTGTCATAAAAACTGCTTTGAGATTCACTCCATTCCCCACCAGTTGATGCAAGCTTATTAGAAGGACTTTTAAATGAACGAAATGGAGATTGTAATGCTAAAATCGAATCCTCTGGAATTATAGTCATTCCAACGCCAACAAATGATTCATTTAATCCTTTTTGTGGCGTTTGTGGAGGTTCAATTGAAACTTGAGATAAATTCCCTTCTACATTTGATTGAATAGATATAATATCATCTCCATCACTCTCAATATCACTGATGACATCATCATATTGATGAAGAAGATATTCATTTAGTTTTTTATCATGATTTTGATTATTTCGTTTTAATAATTCATTTGAAGAAGACGTATTACTCAACAATTCACCTTCATCATCACCATGATTTACTGATTCATTTAAACCTTCGATATAATTTTCGATACTAGTCACTGCTACTGTACAGCTCATATCTTCATAAATTTTACATGATACTTCGATCTCACCAACCTCTGGAGGTGTGTACTTAAATGACTTGGTTTCATTTTGCTAAAAATAAAAATGGTTTATCAAACAATTTGAAATCATATAATGTAATATAGTTTATTTTTACCTGCAATAGAGGTGATTCAAATAAAAGGTTTTTATTGGAACTTTTCCCGAAAATAATATGTTCAGCGTGTAATGGTACATCATTCGCCAATTGAAATAATACCGAATCACCAAGTTTTATTCTGATATCTTTCAAATCGAATTCATAATCTTGAATAGTTATTACTACTTGTTCCGATTTCATATTATATGAGTTAAGCGAATCTTTTAATTTCAATTTTGAATTATCATTTCGTTTAGGGAATGTATTATGATGTGAACTTGTTTCATTGCGGTGTAAAGTAATGTTGCTAAGATTATAATTATTGATTGAATTGGATCTTTTAGATTGTTTTAAACGATTCCTTTGCTTCATTACGTTTGCACTTTCATCATCAGTTTGGCTGCAGTCACTATAATTACCAAGAATATCCGCATCATCTTTCCAGAGTCGCTGATGATCAGCTAGTTTCATTCGAGCATCCATTCCTAAATCATCTTCAAGAGAATTTTTTTTAGATGAAATATAGTCATACTTCGCGTTGTATTCAGTGTTATAAATACGACTTTGAACTGACACTGGTGATTCATCTTTATTGAAGTTATCTTCAAGGGAATTATTTTCTTTATCAAACAAAAGTATGTTCTCATTCTTATCGTTGTCAATTAACTTTTGTTTGTCTTTTGACGTTGGAAAATAAAGAGGCTGTGAAAATTGATGTGCCTCAGAAACTTCAATGACACACTAAAATACAATTATTTGAGTATATTTAAGTACATATTTATTGTAGTTTAATAATGAAGTATCGAACCTTCATTGCTCCAAAGTTCACATTTGTCAGCTCATATCGTCCAGGTATCGTAAATACGTGAAAAGTCATTCCTTGACTGAGTATCTTCCATTTAGGAAAATTAAGTGAACCCTTACACTGTATTGTGTGAATTTTTAAATCCTCATTTTGAAATATCACTCTCCGTCCAACTGTAATATTAACTATATCAGGCAAAAATGAATAATCTTTGAGAAAGATAACCAAATCTTCTTGATTTTCATTCATATTAGACTTTCATAACTTATTGAATAATATCTTCAACGCATAACTAAACTATTATACAACGATATATATATACTACTATATTTAATTTCTCTTTAACTTTATTTAACTTTATTTAACTTTATAACTGTAGATCCATCATTTATTGTTTATCAATTAAACAGGAGTATAAAATAGTTTCTCAGTGTACAGTGTATGAAGTTTAGTAGTGTATGCCTTAATTTCGAGAGGCCCTTATTACCGATTTTTGCTGGGATGTCTGGAGTTACTGTATTTATGATAATGTATATACAGTATACTGTATATATATATAATAATATAGTATACAAACAACCTGATAACTTACGACGATACAACACACTGTAATAAAATTATATGTTATATATATATATATATATATAATAATAATAATAATAAACAGGTTAATACGTTTATACAGGTTGCAACATTTTAATTTCTTGGTATATATTATTGTTTTAATTATTATATAGAGTTATTAAGTTGAGACAACTTCATCATATATCCTAGACATTACTGCTATTATTTTAATTTTTTTGTCTAATATTTTAATATTTTATTTATATGAGTGTTTTGGTTGACTCATCATCTGATTTAACTGTTCCTGATGAAGTTTTGTCGCTATTGAACGAATCTGCTAAACAAGCTGGCGTTCCACGACTATTAGCACATATATTGGAAGCTACAAATATTATAGGAGCCACTCTTCGTAACTGTGGTTATTCTTCAACTGCAGTTGGAACAACAAATGATTTTGGTGATAAACAATTAGATGTAGATGTTAAAACTGATGCTGTCATATTCGACTATCTTACAAGGAGCATGTTGGTCAAAGTAGCATCTTCAGAAGAAAATCCAACGTCAGTTCCATGTAATGGGGAAGGATTTTCAGTTGCATTCGATCCATTAGGTACAATGTCATTCTTAATAATTTTCAAACAATCTACAGTATAATGGATTTTTTCTTTTTTTAAGATGGCTCCTCCATTATTGATGCAAATTTCGCGGTTGGAACAATTCTAGGTAAGAAAAATCTTACATTTAGTCTTACTATGACTCCTTTGTAAGCTTAATATTTTAAACTAATTTCAGGTGCATGGTTTGGAGATAGTCTCATCAACAGATGCGGTCGCGAACAAGTATTTTCTTTGGTGGTTCAATATGGTCCACGAGTTACTGCAGCATTAGCAATTAATTTGGGTGCTACTCTTACTGGTCAGCCAATCTGTTTAGAATTAACTAGAAGTCCTACAAACTGGTTTGTGTCTATACCAGTATTCTCCATTTTACCTTCTGCAAAAACATTTGCACCAGGAAATCTAAGAGCAACATTTGATAATGATGGATACAAAAATCTTGTCAATTATTGGATTGCCAATAAATACACTTTACGATACAGTGGTGGTTTAGTCCCTGATATATATCACATTTTAATAAAAGGTCAGGGAGTTCTCGCAAATGCATCATCAAAGTCAGCTAAAGCAAAATTAAGATTATTATATGAATGTGCCCCAATAGCCCTTATAATTGAAGCTGCTGGAGGTTCTTCATGTGTTTGTGCTAGTGAAGCTGCTGAACCAATTGAACCCATTTCTTTACTTGATGTTGTTATCACGGAATTAGACAAACGCGTAGGCGTGTGTTATGGCTCAACTGAAGAAGTTGAACGTTTCAAATCATTTGTATTCGTATAGTTGATTATTTATGAATCTACCGTTAATAAAATATCAGAAAATTACTTAAATTATCATTAATGAGTAACACATATAAATATTAAGTGAAACAAAACGCTTCTCATGGATGTTATAATCTTATTACAACTCAGGAATTTCTAATAAATGTCGTTCAACACAAGTGGATAGTTCTTTCGAAATAGTTCGTGACGGATCAATGTAGACCTCAAGTAATCTTAAGTTAATTTCTTCAGATCTGACTCGGCGACTGCTCTTATCATTCACGTATACAACTAAATCTCCATTTTCGAACCAATAATAATTAATTTCATCACCAACTTTAACACCAGTGTGATCAATACATTCTGATAATAATGATTTAAATGTATCAATCGAAGTAGTAGAACAGCCTTCGAACGCGGAATTAAAAGCCTCAATTAAAGTTGACTTTGAAATTTCACGTACAAATTTTAAGCTAGCTGAAATCTTCACCTCATTTGAATTCGGATTTAAGTTTTCCATTAAAGTTTTTGACAAGGTTTTATCATGTGAGTGAGACTTTGACCAACGTTTAGCTTGTTGCAGTGCTGAAGAAGAAAAATTCATACCAATCAAATATATATCCACTTCTACAACGAAGAGATTTTTTCGTCTCATGCCTACACCTGTTAAAATCAAAGGCTTACTTTGAATAGGATATTTAGTGACTATACTCATTGGCATTCCCTACAAAAAGACAAAGAAGAAGGCATTATTTAACTAATTTTTATATTTTCATTGTCAGTACTTCGTACATTGTACATAAAAATAATATAAGATATTCCATCATAACCTTTGTATCAAATGGCCATGGTTTATCTCCAATAGCTGCCAAAGTTGGTGTGCAAAACGAATATAGAGATGATGGTGATTTTCTCTTTTTGTACAGCAGATTAATTGAACCAATTACAACGACAACACTGGTTAACCTAAGCATAATGGTTTGGTTTAATTAATACTAACTATATACAGTATTGTGTATTGTGTCAATATGTTTATAAAAGTGTTATTGAAGTTGTAGTTGTTGTTGTAAAGAACTTTTGAAAAAATGACGTTTGACGTTTCGTCGGGTTTTGCAGAGCAATTATTCAAATCGGCTAACGTGATAGGTATCTAGTTGCATCGGTTTTCTTTATATATATATATATATATATATATATTGAAACGATCGAATTTTTAAAATCATAAATCGCAAATTAAAATTGGGTGGTTAGAAGAGAAGATACTTGTGGTCGAATTTCGTAGTTAAAGATTTTATTTCAAGATTTTATATATCTTGAAAAGCCAAATGTTATTGACTCTAATTTTTCTAATAAGTTGTTGTATTTCCCGCGTTTCATCGGCTATAATAGATTCATTAAATTCGTTTCAATGTGCTACTCATGATAATGCAAAGTTATTTGCTCAAGCAAATTTATTGGCAGAAAAAGCTGACTCATTCCTAATGCCAAAATATTTTTCTCGTGTTGCACAGGGAATTTTATATACAGTAATCGATGAAGAAGATGGGATAAAAGATGGAGGGGGGACGAATACTTTTGGTTCATATGGTGCTTTCCTCTTCAAAGGAACGGAAATATTTCCTGATGGAGCTTGTGACATTCCCGCAGCAGCAGGAACAGCTCGTTGTTCTGATAGCTCTATAACATTCTTTTTAGGACCTTCTGATGTTATTGCGCTGCTTGCATGCTCACCTCCTCCTATGAAATACTTTTCTTATGATGTATACATAACCACTCGAATAACTCAAGAATATCCGTTTTATCCTGGACAGAATTTTGGTGATACTATCTCGTACTATGATCTCAATACTTCTTCAAACACTGGTAATGTTTTCAATGAACCTGTTTTAATAATACATTCTGCAGATAAAGTTGCCGCCGATACTGTAGCTGATGCATTTATAAATGTTGGCGCGATCGACTCTTCAGCTATATCAGTAAGAGGAATCACTGGAGAAACAGGTAAAAACTAACTTTAAATTATCATAATAACAATAATATTAACATATTATTTCAGTGAGACTATGGAATAGAAGTAATGGAATAAATTGGAAACAATCTAAACCTGATTATTTAAGTATGGAATCAAGGTATACCGCTCCGTTGAATGGATATGAAGCGGAATATGAATCATATAAAAAGCAAGTTTGGCCTGTTCGATTTTATTTTTCAGATGATAATGCAAAGAGTACAACACCAATGAATCCTTCACTAAAATCTCGATATTCCCCATCTATTGTTAATGAAATCGAAGTTTATTCTGATGGATTTGAATTATTTAAAAATAATGTTATTACGATGTTTTCTAAATCATACAATTGCAATTATTTGAAATCATTACACGTAAATCTCACAACAGAAGGTTTCTATGATGATTGGGATTACGTTCTTTCTAAACAAAATAATGATTCATTTGCATTAGGTAATCGTGATGCTATATATGGCATTCCAACTGATGGCGGTGGTATTAGCTCAAGAAATGCATATGTTATGGTTGGATTACTTCATGCTGACATATTCAATGCTTCTTATCATAGTATTGGATATACTATACAAAATGACACATATCCATTAACGTTAGAAACAAAATGGTTTCTTGAATCTTCATTAGTTGGTTCAGCTCGAAGATATGATTTGTCAGGAAACAACTCAATATTTGATAATTTCTTTGCAATTGATGTTTTGCCACCAGGAAAATGCTCATTTTCATCAAATCCTCAATGGTGTGTTGAAGTTAACCAAACGAGTGTTGATGCATTAAATAATCCATATGTTTTATTTGATGAGCGTATCTATGGAGTGTATGAAACAACCGTAGGCCCTGCAGCTAATATAACCATTCCTTCTCAAATGCTTGAATTTCATTTATCAAATATTTAAACCACACCCATGTGGAATCAATTTTGTTTGTTAATTATTATGTATATTCGATATTGCAGTATGCTTAAAGTTTAGTGTGATTAAACTTTTATGTATTACGTGCAGTAAGTATTATGTCATGTGATATAAATATCGTATTACATATAACATACTAACACGTCAACTGAAATATATTAATCTTACTTACATCATGCACTATGATATAAGTAAACAATTAGAAGCTTGATATGTAAGTGATTTTATCTTAAATTGCAGAATTATCTGAAATCAATTACAATGGAATTTCGATTGAATTGAAATTATTTTCAATCACATTAAAAAATAATACTAATTTGAATCAATCTGTTTTACTGAATAATCTAATATCCCCCCTGCCACAGTGTATGATGCAATAATAGATGTTTTGTTTATAATGACCCCTTAAATTGAAACCCCCTTAAATTAAATAAATATAACTATACCAATC
>VKHH01006168.1:0-24800 GCA_015144975.1 Epipyxis sp. PR26KG
ATAATAATAATAATAATAATAATAATAATAATAATAATAATAATAATAATAATAATAATAATAATAATAATAAATAAGGATAATAATATATTTATTTTAATGATGAATAATCTGTAAAATAATGATAATAAAAATATAAATTAAGAACTTACTGTCTTCAAATCATGTGCTGTATTGCCTAAAATATTACGAAAATCGCTTAAATGATTGATTTCAATTTCTTTATTATTATAAACAATTTTTTTGTGAATTAATAATATTAGATTTTGTAAAAGTAGTAAGCTTCTTGGCAATTCTATTGGTAAGTCTACTCATTGATTCGATGTAAAAACATCAAATTCCAATTTTTACGAATAAACTTGTCAAAATAAATGCACATAATGTATTATCTATTGACAAATATTCATCAATTTCATATAAAGAATAATTGGAAATATGATAAATAAAACACTTAAAATGATTGCTCGATGTTGTTTTGATTGCACACGAAGTTTTTGAATTTGTATATGCAGTTGAATAGTAGCATTTGTGGCAGGAGATACAATATTATTCAATTTATAATCATGACATGATAATAAATATCGAATTTGAATACAGAAAAATCCAATTCCAATAAAATGAAAAAGATAACTTGCAGAATGGATATCAGAAGTACCAAATAATGATGATAAAAAACCAAATAATATCATTAATGCTGATGAAATTGTTGCAAAATAATCTGAACGAGTGAGTTTTCGTTTATCAATAATACAAGCCAAGTAAACTAGAAATGGAACAATCGGTAACCACTCACACCATTGTGTTATAAATGATGGTACACTATATAGTACATACAAAAAATTAAAGTAAAATAAAGTTAATTACAGTAAAATATTAGTAATAATTTAGAATAATTACCCCATACTATCCACACACAAATAATCTTCAACAGAAAATAGCCAATGATGAGCAATATTAGCAGCTGAAACCAAACTGATGATTAACTAAGAAGTATACAGTACAACTTGAGTATTGGTCTTTTACTTAAATCATCTGAGAATACTATGCTTAATATTTTGATTAAGAGGATAAGAAAGTTAGCACAGAATGCAACAATGCAACAAAACAAGCGTACTCTGTAGACATGACCATTGATGATACGGCTATCCTATGATTGCAAACATGGTGCTTCCCAATAAACGTTCCAAGTCTTATAAAAAGAACTAAGATAATCGATATAACCGAAGGAACAAAAATATCTAAAACATTTCTCTATGTGTTTATTTCTGGTTGCAATTCGTTGACTAATGCTAGGTCAATTGATCTCAACGATTGCACTTCGTCGTCGCCAATTATATCATAGCTATAGCAGTCGGAAGTTTTCGAATCTCCATAACAATTGATATCTTCTCCTAATAATCCATTTTCTAGAATATTCAACATGGAAATATTGGCATTACGCGAAATAGAAAGGTTCGGATTTAAGTCATCTTCCTCCACAGCGCGATTTGAAACACATCCAGGAGATTTCTGCATTGACTAAACAAGAAGAAGAATACTTTACCAAGCACTTCAATAACTGGAAGACATTATGATTTGGTGCAAATAACTTTTACACTCTTACTGCTGACTGCTTTGTACCGAACTTTTAGATCTAGAGAGGCGTCTGGATTGTTTCTACCTAGTTAAAGACAAGACCAAACACAAGAGCACAAGTAAGACTAGTTCAAGCTTAATACAAGAGATAGCGATGAACAGCAGGTCATACATATACATATAGCCAAAGTAAACACTGCAAGAGGGGCTTTAAAGGGGATTAACGAAAAAAAACTCGGTTAGGTTTAACTCGGGGCACCACATTTAGGGGCTACTTGTTGTTAAAAAAAAGTTTTGAAAACCTACGAGTTTTTCCCCGTTAATATTGGGTGTCTATGCCGGTAAGTATAATACCGTATCACAAAAATGAAAACAACGTCACACGCACTTCACAACAACAACGCACTACATCGGAGAGATAATTTTAAAAAGGAAATAATTAGAAACAATTCGAATCTTATTTCAAACAGTAAATTGAAAGTAAATTGTAAGTAGTGAAGTAGCGAGGAGCAGCAGATTTGATATAAATTTGAAACTGGACACAATAAAAAAACAATAAATTCTTTGCCGTTAAATTAATAATTGCACAAAAAATTAGACAACAAGTCATTAAGTTACGAAGTTCATTGAAAGCCTTGATAATAATAAATAATGTTAAGTATAAATATTATCTTTTTCACCGGTAAACTGGAAAAATAATATAAGGATCATCCACTCCAACTTCAACAACATCTTACTCCACACACTACTATAACTTTTTTACATCAATTTGATACATTACATCAATTTGAACAAGATCGTGTTGGGAAAAAAATTCTGGGTAGATAACAAGCTATTAAATAGATGTTGGAGTTGGTAGTAACAAGTCAGTTGCTCGAAAACTGGAGACAGTAACAACGCTTCCTCAAGACGGAGGGAACAAAGACATAATGAATTGCATCCTAACATTATGGATAGATGAATGAAAGAAACTTAGCCAACCAATGAATGAAATTATAAACACAATAAATCATAAGTGACAATAATAATAATATATTATTATAATCTTCATCGTTTCGCCTCATGCATGGTATATAAAACACAATTATTATAATCATTATTATTATGAATATAAATAAGAAGATGATCAAGATGCAATTATCTTTTTAAACATTATCATTATTGTTGTTAGTATTATTATTATTATTCCTTTTAGCATTTTTATTATCATTGTTATGATTATTATTGTTGTTATATTATATATAATTATATTATATGATCATTGTTAACGCTTTGCTTTTCAATAAACTAAGCCGAGCAATGCATCCTAATAATTGCAATTGAGTATTCAATCCTTCAGCTATTCTCATGTGAGTAAACCCAATTTCTCGGATAAACTCCAATTTCTCAGGTTCTGGCATGTCATATGTTCGTGTCACCTATCAGAATAATGAACATATAATAGATTATTACAAATCATCCATTCATTCATACCATATAAAAATATATGTTTTTTAGAAAGGTTTTTATTTCAATATTAATACCAAAAGCGATCTCTATTGTGCAAGGTGGTGTTTATAGATAATTTTTATGAAAATTTCTATAAGCATATTGAAGAACGAAGTGATAAAAACTTTTTGAAAATTCATTGAGTTGAAGTATATATCGTATTCTATGGTGGGTTTTACTACATAATAATCATAACTATCGTAATAATTGTAATAATAATTTATTTTTATTAAAAAAATAATCTATTAATTTTGAGTACCTTGAAAAGTGTTTGAATGATGTCTGTTGCAGCATAACCAGATCCCCATAGATTGAGAATAACATCTTGTGCACCTTTTGTATCCCCTTCTCTTGCTCTAATATATACAACAAATAATAAATAATATCAAACACTACACAAGCACTTCTAAAATAGTTTAGAATTTCTATAATTTTGTCACGTATTGTCACTGAAGATTCGCCTCTATGTGAGCATATCTCAACTTCTACTATCTTCATATTTTTGAATATTTATAAATTATTATTTATACAAATAAGGTTCTACCTGTCTATAGCAACTCTTACTTTCGCTGGTTGAGGTTGATCACACACCTAATTAATGAATATTGAATAAATATTTTATTAGTTATTACATAATATAAGAGGATAATTATAAATATTATTAAATATGAATTGCATAGCAAGTAATACCTTGAAAACATTATGTGAATCTATATGTCCGAATCCACTATAAGTAGATTGCATCGAATTAAGAGCATTTCTCATATCTCCTTCAGCAATAAAAATGATTGCTTCTAATCCAGATGATTCAAAACTAACATTTTCTTGTTGAGCAACAATTTGTAATCTTGATAATAATTCAGAATCACTTAGTTTTGTAAATCTTAATACTGCACAACGACTTTGAATTGGTTCGATTATTTTCGTTGAATTATTACAAGCTAAAGCAAAGCGAGTAGTATTCGAATATATTTCCATTGTTCTTCTCAATGCTTGTTGTGCACCTAACATAATAATAAAATAGTAAATATAAAAATACGTAATAATAGAGCAATTTATTGTCATAAAAGATAATTACCTGTTGTCATTGAGTCAGCTTCATCAAGTATGATAAGTTTATGTCGACCAGGTGGAAGAGTAACTTTCTTTTGTGCAAACATTTTAATTTTATTTCGAACTACATCGATTCCTCTAGAATCAGATGCATTTAACTCCAGAACAGCATTTTTGTAACTATCACCTGTATGTACAGTATGTTTCATAATGACACAAAATTAATAAATTAAACATTTTACAATTTAACTATTTTTATTGCTCAGTCCACTTTAACTTACCAAGCATTTCTCTGGCAAGTGCTAAAACAGAACTTGTTTTACCTATTCCTGGTGGACCAGCTAATATTATATTTGGAAGATTTCCAATTTTTGCGATAGCAGATAGTCGTGATACTGCTTCACTATTTCCAACAATATCAGAAAGAAATTGAGGACGATATTTCTCAATCCAAGGATCTTCATATGCAAGCATTTTATTCTTGAAATTTATATCTGAATTGTACTGTAGTTCTAAACGATTCTATATTTTACAAATATTTGAATTTGGATTTCTGCTTTTTATGTTTCGGGGATGGGGTTGAAATTTTTTATGGGACTTTGATTTGAATTTTAAACATACTGTACGTACCAGTGTACAGTAAAAGTATAAAGCATTTGCATGCAAATCATTTTATTTTTTCTATATAGTTTAATTTGTTTAGTCTCAACTCTCAAAAGATTTTTTTTTAACGCGCAGCGCTGAGAGAAGTTATTAAGTCTCTTTCTTCTAGCTTTCTTATAAAAACACAATACAAAACCAAAATAATATTCATGGATATCACCGAAGATCTAACAAAGATGTACTTATTTTTTTACTCAGGGTCGTCGGTAGTTGAGAACTGGACAATCGAAAGAAAATAGTTCTCAGAAGAAATCATTTATGATTATGTTGCTTACAAGCAAGCAGGTACTCTCGGATGGCGTTTTATCACAATCATGAGAAGCAAAGTGAACTGATCATTACACCAAAACTGGAGAAAAGTTTATTGGTCATAATAGTTAATTCGTTCTTTCACTATTTATATATACAAATAATAATAATAATAATAATAATAATAGTAACAATAATAATAATAATGATAACATATAATATCCTCATTTGATTTTATAATTTCATGCTTTACATGAAAATAAACAGATGAACATATTACAACATATACTAAGTAATCACAATGAACATATTATAACACATACTAAATTATCAAAAATTCAAAACAAACATTTAATATAAATACAAAAGCTCTTTATTACGCTTGTCAATTTATATTATGGGGTTTCATTATTTGAATTTTCTATTAATTTTATCACGGAGATATTGGCCATTAGGGAGAGCTTCTCGAAACATATCCGTTATACTAGCACTACCACCACTCATAGAACCCTTCGCCTAAAATTATTATCATAATAAATAACATAAATTTATGATTAAATAATTTATTTTATTTTTATTAACATAATATAATCATTATTAAATAATATCAAAAACTAACGAAGGGTCTGTTCGAACACTTCAGTTGGATTTTCACAGTGGTTTTTTTCTCAAGAGCTAAAGGATAAATCTAGTGGATTTTTTGGAAAAAAACATTAAATTGTTAAATATCTCATTCACCTGTGCATTGTCTTTGTCTTCATTGTACATATTATTATTCGCTAAGGGGGCTCCTGAAGTTGATGTCTCCACGACTGATGATCCGGTGATTTTTCGGATGTATTCATACCCTTTCCTGTCAGCGATCTTACCATCCAAACAAGCAACACATATACTAAAAGCCTATAAATCATAATAAAAATTAATTTCATTCATTATTTTTATTCAATTTCAGAAAAAAAGAATAAAAATAATGATTTATGTGACAATTGTTCGCATTCATATTGGTTTAATTTTGATTTCTCATATTATAAGTGGTAAAGCTTTCGGTCCTTATTAGAACAATCGTGGGTACCCAGGTTTATGTTGATAAGTGCCAAGAAATGAGATCATCACAGCTCTGAGATTAATTTATTATTAATTATTAAAGAAACTCAAGGTTTACCTGTATAGGAGATAAAGGGAATTTCAAATCCATGGTGAATTTATGTTTGCCAACTCTTCCGAATTGCAAAATGATGTCTTCTGGACTTTCTGACTCGGTACAACATAACTGGAAATTCTTAACAGATGATTCAGTTACACGACCCTTTATTAATATTATAATAATTATAAGCATTTATAAATAAAATAAAAATTAATGAAAATAATTGGAAATAAAATTAATATTTTTTAATTATGAGTACAATATATGGCCCTCAAATTATCTTAACCCCGAAAAAAATAGTTGGCAAGTTTCTATCGCATTTTATATCATGCCATTGTAATTCATTTTAAGACTGATTCCAATTAGAATTGTAATACTTTTTCGGTTAGGGCCCGTTCGGTAGCTAGAGGTTTTGCCGACATTTCTGTGGATTTTTCATTCCACTGGATTTCACACAGCGGAACCATACACGTTTTCAGTGAATTCGTCCTGAGAAATAAAACAGGTTGGGAAACCCTGTTGAGCTTATACGCTAAATTTTTGCTACAATTACCGAACAAGCTCTTATTATTTTTTGCAGAAATTACAGTTCAATTTATAACTATTATTCAAAACCGTTAATTAGTTCGCATACACATACTGCAGTCACTTCGTCCAACAAGGATATCATGTATATATTTACAGTATAGTGAGTGAGCTAAGCATTTAATACCATAATATTAAAAAGGTTCAGTTTTTGATTAAATTAATCCACTAATGAAGTTTTCTGTACAGCTGTTTCTCATTGAAAAACGACGTAAAAGGCAGGTTTACATAAGTTTTTGGTTTAAAACGTCGTTTTCCAATGAGAAACAGCTGTACAGTAAACTTCTACACGAACTGGAGGAAGTGTATTATTATTTATAATATTTTAATTTTTATAATATAATAATAAAATATGAAATATGATTAAATGATATAATCTTACTTGAAAGTTCAGAACATGTCCACCATGCGCTTCATCCCATTTCGGTGTTTTATTTTGAAGATAAATCATTCGATCAAAATCTTTTTCATCAATTTTTGTTTCCATACTACCGGATTCCATGTCAGGTTGCCATGTAGCAACTACTCCTATGATAATATAATGATTTTATAAATTAATTAGTTTGATTCAAAGAAATTGTTTTTGTTGGTATCAAATAAAATGAACAATATTATTATTAAGATTATTAAATAATATATACATTATTTATAAAAAAAGAGAAAGTAATAATAATAATAATAATAATAAACACCACAGACATATGAATGATATAAATATTGACATGTGATATGTGACTAGATGAGTAAGTCGTGTACCAGTATGGTTCACATATGGAATCCATGATTCAATTCGAGAAGGTCCACCAGAATCAAATTCAAAGCTAACGACTCCAAATTCCTAAAAACAACAACCATAATATATAATACGGTATTAAAATAACAACGAAAGTGTTTTGTGAATTATTATTTGAGAAAAATTATATTATTAATATCATGAAAATATAATAATATAATACCAAAAAAAAGATTTTTTATTAACAATTATTATTATTATCATTTTAATATGTATTAATATGTCCGATTTTCTCTTTTTATTAGCAACAAAAATGACAGTTTTGACTCATAGAACACCATCCCTCACTCATTAAGGTAGGGCTCACTGAAATATGCCTATAAGATATAATATTCTAAACTGGATGATTTTACCTTTCTAAGCATTGATGGAGCAACTGTTTTATCTGGTGGTAATCCATGATCTGTTATCAAATATCTTGATCCAATTGAGTTCCCTCTCACTTTACCAAGTACACTTTCACTTCCTCGATCATCATCTGGATTAAGGTCTAATGATAATAAATAGTAGCTTGTTTTATTTGTTACTTTTTTCTTAGCTGACATCATAAACCGTGCAGATGATGATGATTGATTGGAATCATTTCCTTCCAAATAGCATCGATAAATTGTTTGCATACCAAATCCAGTTCGATCTCGTTCAACATAACATTTCATAGATGACCTTTCATTACGACTGCATGGACGTTGAAGCCATCGCTTTGTAATGCTTACCTATAATTTCATAATTGTGAATTAATAATTTAATTATTCTTAGATTATCCAGATTGTATGTTTTAAGATAACTAACATTACCTGTTCGGATGCAACTTGTATTGATTGCTGCGATGTATTTACTCCAAAATTTTCAATTTCTTGTTCTTCTTTAGACATCATTCCATGTGATGATTGTTTATAACCACTGTTATTACTAGACTTTGATCCAGCTGCTGCTTGGTTAGATTTGTCTGGAAACTTCTTTGAGTCTGAATCACTGTTAAGTCTATCCTTCAGATTTGTGTGGTTATTATTATAGCTGTTATTTGCATTGTTATTCTTAACCATCACTCTTGAATTAGCACCTGGTTTATCATTCTCATCGTCTGAATCACTAATTTCAGCCATCATATCCTCAAAAGCTTTTTTCTCGTCCGCTTTATTCATTTTAAATTACCAATCTTAATAATCTATGAGCTATACTTTTACACTTTGTGTATTATATATAAATCAATCAATCAATCGTAAAAATTCCTGGAATTATTAATTTTTAGTCTTAGCAGTGTACAGTGTAGTATGTATTAATTTGTTTAACTACAAGCTAGCATTTGATCACTTAGAATAATTATTAGTGATAACGATATGACAGTCGCTGGTGAATTGATCAAAATCACATTGGAAATGTTGCAAAAACGTTGTTTTATTGTCGTTCAACGATAATGAATATACCTTTATTATTTATTAGTATTTTAAATGCAAGAGAGATTTAAATACTTGTCTTTAAATTGAGTAGATGTAAAAATTATTTGATTGTTAAGATTTTTAGTATCCGAAATCCGAAACGAATTGATGAACAGTTGATTTCTTCAACGTGAAGTACGAAAACGAAAACATCATCCTTTGTTGTCCCTGGAGAATTGTGCAATCTTTTAGAAACTGATTGAGAAACATTTGAGAAACATTTGGAACATCAAAAGTGAAAGATTAAAACGAAAATAAATTATTCTGTATCATATAAACTTTTAAAGAAATGATAGTACTCATTGAGACTTGCGTGATTATTTCTTTAACATTTGGATTTCTGTCTATTTCTTCATGGAAAAGTTCTTATCAGGGATTTAAAACATCACCAAAACTATACATGCAAGCAACTGGTGGTCAATCCAATATCCATTCCAATACTGATGCAATTTTGCCAGGGCCTTTTCGAGGACCAGAAACTACCCCTATATTGGATACAGTATTTTCACCATCTGATATGAAACGATTGGATATAAAACAACTGAAACAGCTGAGTAATGAATTAAGATGGGAAACTATCAATGCAGTCTCTAAAGTTGGTGGTCATCTTGGATCAAGTTTAGGTGTGGTGGAACTAACAGTGGCATTGCATTATATTTTTGATGCTCCAGAAGATAAAATTGTATGGGACGTAGCTCATCAAGCATATCCTCATAAAATACTAACAGGAAGACGTAGTCGTATGTCTACCTTGCGACAACTGCATGGTCTGTCTGGATTTACCAATCGTAACGAATCAGATTATGATTGTTTTGGTGCTGGTCATTCTTCCACATCCATTTCCGCTGCTTTGGGTATGTCAGTTGGAAAAATATTGTTAAAAAAGAATAAAAATAACTGTGTAGCAGTTATTGGTGATGGTGCTATTACTGGTGGAATGGCATATGAAGCGATGAATAATGCAGCATACATCAACTCTCGTGTAATAGTCATTTTAAATGATAATGGTCAAGTGTCACTTCCTACCGGACAACCTAGTGCAGGAGGTGTTGTACCAGCTGGTGCTCTCTCTGGATATACTTCACGTTTACTTACTTCATCAACTTTTAAATCATTCAGAGATATTGCGAAAGGCATCAATAGTTTGATGCCTTCTGATATCAAGGTAAATGATACTCTTTTCAAAATAATAATAGTAATAATTATTATTTTTCATTTTTGATTCAATTAGAACATCAATAAAAAAGTTGATGCATATGTTCGAGGTATGGCAACTGGTGGAACACTCTTTGAAGAGTTAGGTTTTTATTACGTTGGTCCTGTTGATGCACATGATTTGGATAACCTCATTCCTATTCTTGAGAATATCAGAGATAACGTCCCGGTCACCAAGCCAGTCCTTTTACATGTTAAAAGTATTAAAGGAAAAGGTGTGTTAATTAACTTTAATTTTACTGTTTAAATTGGTTGATTTTAAATCATATTTAGTTTCGGTCTCTTATATTATTAATATTACTTTTGTAAATATTATCATTAATTTCTCTTATAATTATTTTTATCGTTACTATAACTATCATTATATAATAGGTTATCCTCCAGCTGAAGCAGCATCTGATAAATATCATGGAGTTGCCAAGTTTGATGTCGCTACAGGCAAGCAGAAAGTCAGTCCACAACATACCATCAGTTACACAAATGCTTTTGCAAATTCTCTGATCGCAATTGCTGAGAATGATCGCTCAGTCTCAGCCATTACAGCTGCTATGCCAGGTAAACAAACATAATTATATCTAAAAGAAAATATAAAATTTACTTATTTCGTTCCAATGGACCAAAATGCCGCAATTTTCTCGTCATTTTTCTACCTGGAAAATTGCATGTCCTACCACAAACTTCCGTTATCTGCTTAACGGCATGTAACCGAGATATATTGCTCGTTTACATAAAGTTTTGACTGAAAACACAGTTTTCGTAGGATGGTTCGAACCGAACTGAGGAATTCTATTTTCAGTATCATACTATTGCCCAATTAGTCGAATATTTCGATAATCGTTAGTCAAATTGGGAGAATAATTCTCTCTCCTTCGCGATTGTTATGATTATATTCGCTTATTATTATGCTTATTGCTATTTTTATTATCACAAAGGTGGAACTGGTATTGATAAATTCGGACGAAGATTCCCAAAGAGAACATTTGATGTTGGAATCGCAGAGCAACATGCTGTCACATTTGCAGCTGGTATGGCAGTAGAAGGAATCAAACCATTTTGTGCTATTTATTCCACTTTCATGCAGGTAAGCTAACTGACTAACATTTTAATTATTGTAAGATTTGAAGAAAATATTTTTATTCGATTCATATAATATGTTCATATTATATAATTATGAGGTTTTCCTAATTTAACCTACCGTAATATTATAGCACGTGTAAAAATAATCATACTATGTTGTCTGTAAAACGTTAGTGAGAAGTAACTATTTCTGTTAATAATTTTATGATATGTTTTGTGTTTATATGATAGCGAGCTTTGGATCAGATCATACATGATGTTGCATTACAGCAATTACCTGTAAGATTCGTGTTGGACAGAGCTGGCTTAGTTGGCAATGATGGTGCTACCCACCATGGGACATTCGATCTAGCTTATCTTGGCTGTGTTCCTGACATTGTTATTATGGCTCCATCTGATGAAGTGAGTGACATCACTATAATAAATAACGAGGATAATCATAAATCACAATATAATATAAAAATAATTAATATAATAATAATAATAATAACATAAATTAAATAATTATATTGTTTCAGATTGAATTGCAGAATATGATTGAGACTCAGTATGTGATTGATAATCGTCCTTCTGTGACTCGATTTCCTCGAGGATCTGGTTATGGAGAGGAAGTGTTGCAAGACATGTACAAAGGTCTAAAGGAGCAAGGAATAGAATATTCTTTGTATGATCAGAAAACTGGAGAAATGCCTGCAAGAGGAAAAGTTCTTCCTATTGGTAAAGGTCGTGTGATGAAGAAAGGAACGGTTAGTATATTATTATTATCATCATAATATTATATTATTATTACTGTTATTTTCTACTTTCTACTATTATTATATCATATTCGTTACAATAATTTTATTATTATTATTATTATTTTCTATGATGTTGATGATCGTTAATTTATGTTTATTTGAATTATGAACAAAATTCAGATACTTATTTTACAATAATTTATTATTATTACATATATTATAATATTAGTCTTCTACTAATACGAAATATCGAGTTGCAATTCTTTCTATTGGTACTCGTTTATATGATTCAATCCTTGCAGCACGTGATATTGAAAATAAATATAATGATGTATCAGTAACTGTTGCTGATGCAAGATATATGAAGCCATTAGATGAGACATTAATAACTCAACTTGCTATATCACATGATATATTAATAACAATCGAAGAAGGTAGCAAGGGGGGCTTTGGGGATGCAGTTGTTCATTATTTAACAAATAATGGATTACTTGATAATGGAATTGTTAAAGTTCGAACTATGGTTATACCAGATATTTGGATTGAAGCTGGACCACAAAAAGATCAATATGATATTGCTGAATTGAATGAAAAACATATTGTTAATAAAATCGAAACGGTCGTTAATTCTATTAGAGATTACAGGTACTTTATAATATTATTATATTTATTATAATTGAATCATAATATATTATTATTATGTTAATAATTTTTATAAATATTTTTTATGATTTTTTTTATTGTTTTGTTAGACCAAAGAGAGTTATTGATTATAAGACAGAGGCAACTACTACAAGTGAAGTGGCAAAAGCTACATATTATAAATAATAATAATAATACTAATAATAATATGATAATAATAATAATAATAATAATAATAATAATATGATAATAATATTCGGTATGATTATAGTAATAAAAGGGGGTAAGTGTGAAATCGTATGATATTGTTTCATTCATTAATCATAATAAATAATGATTGTAATAAATCTCAATAAAGTATAAATTATAATTTCAATCTAATAAATCATATAATAATAATAATATTTGTGATAATGAAAATTAAAGAATTATAATTCCATTCTGGATTTATAATAATAAGTATGACTGTTATTTCTAAAAAAAATGTATATAATATTATTTCGAAGGATAATTGATTTATTAATTAAATGTTTTTTAGATAATTTTATTCGTTGGCTTTTTTTATGAATATTAATATGAATATATTTTTTAATAAAATGCCCGTTAGGACACACCCTTAGCTAGTGCTTCCAGCCGTCCAGGCGTAGCGGTGATAACGGCGTTAGAACGGCCCCAGCGCCTTCCGCCGTTAGATGCGACATAGAGAAATGCTGGATTTTATCCACCGTAGCACAGGAACCAGTACCTCCGAATCTGAAGTGTACCGTAATTTATATGTATTATAATGATATTATAGGTCGTCCCCGCGGCGTTATCAACATGTCGCAAAGGCGCCACCGCCGTTAGAATTGACGGCGGTGGCATATCGGCGTCGCTGGAAGCACTACTACCCTTAACCTTAATTGCATAGCAAAATTAAAATACCTGGTATAACCGTATAACCATTAGGAATATGAGTTTTTTTTAGAAAAAATAAAATAAAATTTGAAAAACAAATTTACATTTTGACATTATAATTAAATATTATATTAATTAAATATATTTAAAAAGTTTATAAATTTATTTTTTATTTAAAAATTAATATTATTATTATAGAAAACGAAATTTAGATTTTTTTTAATTAAAATAATGAAATTGCTTTTGAATAATGTATTAATCCAATGTATTGCATATAATAATAATGCTGAAATAATAGTACTCAATATAAAAGATATATTATTTGTATAATAATATTAATTCTTTTTAATATCACAACTCATTTCCTTTATTTCCTTTTATAAAATACAATTTCCTTTTGTTTTATTATATAAAAATAATTTTTTTTTTCATTATTTGATGACATCATACAAGTCAGAATTATTAAATAATGTAAGTACATCTGCAAGTGATCAAACCAGTATTATATAGCAAGCTTATACAATTCATTATTAAACAAATCAAAAGTTATCAAGATTATCTATATTACTAAAAAGATATTAGAAACATTATTTATATAAAAAACAAAAAAATTAAGAAAAAATAGTAAAAATAAATATTGATTAATTAATTAATATATAATTATTAATATAATTTTATTATTATTCAAAATGATGATTCAGTATATTTATAATATATGTGATATGAAACATGTCATGTTGCTCATAGACACGATCATCATTTTTCATTTCTTTGTTGATTTGAATGCTTGACATTATCCATTTGACAAAATTAAGAATCCCCCCGACTGCTGGCCTGTTAACAGAGTAAAAAACTTTTGATACGAACAAAATCTGTCTCATAATACTTATCTCGAATAATCATTTCAAATATTGTATCTCCATTATTTGTTGAACATATATAAGCTGCAATCAAATCCAGGCCAGCATTCGGGGGGGGGGTGATCTGATTAGCTGTTGCATATATAAGCTGCAATCAAATCCAGGCCAGCAGTCGGGGGGGATCTGATTAGCTGTTGCAAATGTTTCGTATTCATCAATATGAGTTATGTGTACTGTAGATAAACTAACATACCTGGTATGTATTATACAAAAACTCTTCATCTTTTTTTAGATTATACTTCAATGACATACAATAGTTCATTTAAATATTGAACTCTCATTACAGTTAAAATTGTAATTATGAAATCCACTCTTTGAATAATTCATGCTATAACTTATCTGATGTGTTCCTACTCTTTAACTCAAGATATGATATTATTTGCGTGTAGGTTGTGTTGAATATCTTAAACGTTAAATCCATGACTGTGAAAGGAATCAATGTAAACTGTAAAGGTGTGTGAAGCATTCAGAGGAATGTCGTGGGGATGTTCTTAATTTCAAGGAGTAAGCATCACTAATAATATCATTTGTATTTTCATTGAACATGGTAGAAGCATAATTCGAATTGTCTTCATCTTTTATCAAAATTGCTGGAATATCATCAATTTCCAACTTAAAAAATTGTTTTTATTGGGAACAAATCCTGTTGAAACAACAAAAAACAGAACACTCATAAGATGACAATTGTAATGAAACCAAATAAATTACTTACCAACCCCAGCAGAGCAATTTCCTATGAAACGACCTATGAAACGAAACGAATGAAATTAGATCATGCTAAATATTATTAGAAATAGATGATAGATGTATAAGGGAAAGAAATAGAATATCTACAGTAATATTAATGATGAGTTATTTTATTTACCAGTAGTAGCTTGTAAATATCGCTTCAGAAATTTGTATGTACAAGGTTCTTTGAGCTTAATTGCTAAAGCGATAGTTACGGTAGTCATCTAATTCATCTTTTCCCACTTCAGATAAAGTGATACATTCATAAATTTTAGCTCTCACAAGTTCGTAATTAGACATTCTTTTGATATTGCTGATATGCTGTGCACTATGTGTCTATGTCATTACATCAAAATATTAATCATGCAAGCCAAAGCACAGGAGGGTAAACGTCGCCCTTTACACTTATCTCAATTATTATCAATCTTTGATTCGGAATATAATCGACAGTTGAATGAAAATTAATTTAAGATTTTTATAATTGTACTTGACACGTTATTTTATATCTAATTAATTAAACCAATATAAAATCACGTCGCATCATTAGTATTAGTATGTCTAAATTTTTGCAGAAAAAAGTTGTATCGGTATTCAAGTAGTGCTTTAGAAGGTGCCAATGGTTAAAAACTTATTTTATTTCCATAAATTTCATCGTATTTGATTCATTTCCTAATTATGCCACTATCAGAATGATAAAGGTTGAAACTTGTTTGTGCTTCATTTGTGAAAGAAACACGATTGCTGTCAGCGATGCTATTTACCCTTGCTAATCACACTCAATGAAGTATTAGTTCATGCTAAATATTTTAGAAATAGATGATAAGGGAAAGAAATAGAATATCTACAGTAATATTACTAGTGAGTTATTTTATTTACCAGTAGTAGCTTGTAAATATCGCTTCAGAAATTTGTATATACAAGGTTCTTTGAGCTTAACGATATTAATTAACACATCTAATTCATCGTTTTCTTCTTCAGATAATAAAGTGATACATTCATAATCAGACATTCTTTTGATATTGCTGCTATGCAGTGGACTATGCGTTGTATGTCGTAATTACATGAAAATAACTTTATCAAAATATTATACTGCTATTATATTATATTTGCGATTGACAATAATAACAACATTTTAAGCGAGACCCATATCTTGTTCAATCTGATTTGCGCTTCACAGCTTCATTTTCTGTTGTATGACCAAAACTTCACTTTATAAAAATGAAACCTGATGTGATTAATGATTCAACCTATTATTCCACTGCCCAATAGTTAAATGGTATGTTGGATTGATCTTAGGTGCTATTGGATTCAATTGTTCTTCTGCTATTACGTTATACGATTCACATCCAAAACAACTAAGTTAGTGCCTATAGAAAGCACACTGAGCTTCACACTTCACACAAACCAAATGATGATTTTTTTCTTGGAGCTGATAGAACGGATGTTGGTTGACTTATTGGCGCTTGAGTTGATTTTAAATCTTTAAACAGTTAAACAGTGTGAGATTTTACAGTTAACGATCATCAACGCATTATTTATTAGATTTTCCGAAACTGAACGAAATTTTTCGAAGTTTTTTATTTAAGATTACACATTACTAATTCAATTTTAACAATTATGACAATTTTTTTCATTTCCCATGAAGAATACTTATATTTTATCTGTCCTTTAAAGGAATAGTAGTAACTTAAAATTTTTCTCACTCAAACAACAATGGGACAAACTTAAGTTAACTGGAAAAATAAAGTTCATCAATCTATTAATTCATTCATTAATGAATAACTGAAAATTAATTGAGAATCATATCAATTAATCTAATCAAGAGAAAAAAGCTGAAAACGTAACAGGAATGTTCAAAATTCACTCATTATTCATTCACTCAAATTCCGTCACCTTAAAATATTTATTTATTTATTTTATGCAATTTATTTGATGAACTGTTGGAGCGCTCATCCATTGACAAAAATTTAACCTGTTATATTATATATTTAATTAATTATATACAACACATATATTAATTAATTAATTAATAATAATACCTGTTAGTAAGTTAGTAATGAATATTAATAATTATAATAATATGAACTGTGACATGATGACTTGTGATAATGAAAATTTTAGAATTATAATGTCTTTACAGTCATAAGTATGACTGTTACTTGTAAGTATTTCCTAAACTGGTAAACTGGTAAACTTATAATGTTTTATAACATGCGGTTATGAGTTGAACCATGGTTATATCTGGGATGAACGACCGCTCATTATAAGCTCAACATAGACAACATCAACAAGGCATGAAGAGATAGATAATCGATACAATATATAATAAGCAACGCAACACTTGAGTAAATTTACGTATGAAGTGGTACTAACTTATTCAACATAAAAATATAATTGAATCATGATCATCTTGTAAGTATCCTATCAATGCAAATGAAAGTTTTAGTTGTTCATCATCGAGGTAATGCTTTGGAAGAATATGCGTTCAGAATTTTGGTTAAGTTTATTGAATAAAAGTTGTTAGTTAGAACGGGTAGTCTTCTGTAATTAATCCCAACTCAAATAATACAAGTTTAAGGCCAACAAACGATTTATTAATGATGAAATTTTATTATAATAAAAATTGAGGAATGGTAAAAAATATAATAAACGAAATAATTAGATTCAAACTTCATATGATAAAGTTCGGATGAATGGAAATATAATTATTATTATACATTTCAACTTCTCACATCTTCATCAAAACGAATGATTAACTTTTCAAAAAATAAACCATTTCCTAGCATATTAATTTCTATTACTATAATAAAATGTTTTTATTTTAGCATATTCTTATGCTAATCCAATTCCAAAAACAGAACAAAGACAAACCATTGTTTCTGTTTCATGTTTAGTTGTAATTGCTCCATCAGACTTCGCATCCCAATGCGATACACTTTCATAATGAACACCAGCTCCAACCTTTAAAATAAAATGATAATATTACACACTAAATATTGGATCAATTAGTTAAAGAGCATCTTAAACAGGTTCATCTATTACAACTAGAAATACATCTAACTAGCTATTGGAAAAATAATTTAACAAGTTTTATCGTAAATATTAAATATAAATTATGAAAGTAAAACCATGCAGTTGATATTAATGTCGAAAAATGCTGTAAATAAAGCAAGAACAATTTGAAAGACAATAAAAAATAAAAAATTATAACTGATTTAATTTTATCGAATTTATTTTTTAACACAATTTTTTACATTTTCCATACCTTCTGAATAATGGTGCATGTTACAATATATTTAAAATTTCCTGATATATTTTTAAGTTTATCCAATATTGTGGTAGAAATAGTATCAATGTGTTCGGCAGCTTTTCCTGGTGCATATTTTGATGAATCCAACACTCTTGACATCGTATCCAAGGATATACTTGTAACCTTTTCATTTAGAAGAGGAAAATCATAAACTTCACTCATTGTAATAAATAAATAAAGCTAAATCTGATAAATTTATTTAACTGTACAAGTCTTATTTACAGTAATAATAATAAGTTATTTTAATTCTAGGGCAAGGTATATGTCAATCTCCGGGATCCGGGATTTCAAAATCCCAGAAATTTTACAGTTTTCGTGCATATTATTGTAAAGATTAAAGATATCTCCGATCTTGCTATGTTATACTTTATTAAAGCAGTTAAAGATCCGATGAGATTAAATGATTTGTGAGTGTTTTGTACGTTGTTTAGAACATTTTAACCTAACAACCTAACAACCTAACTATCAACAGTTCTACAATTTTACCATTTTACTATTAAATGAATATAAAATATAATTATAGTCTTATAGTCTTGCTTACATCCTCCTCCATCAGTTGTGCTGCATCATTATGTACATTATTTATAATCTATTCATTGAAGAGAAGAAACAGTTATCTTTTGTTGTTATCATTACTTACTTTTGCACAATTGATATATGATCTTACGCTAGCATTACAAACATTGGAATCATCATCCGCTATTTCATTTGCAATTGGGAATGCTGTGAGAGTCTTCAGTGGAATTGAGTCGACATTATTTACTAATGTCATCTCATTTATTGTCATTTACATTGTTTTGTCATTCAAAGCATTCGATTTGAAGAAACACATCGGGATTATTTTTTCTATAGTAACAATAATATCGTTAATCGTTATGGTTATATTCATTATCTTCAATTATACTGGATTTTTATTATATTTTTCAATTCGTTTGATTTCAATTGGTGTCAATTTGATAGTATATATTTTATTAGTAATTATATTGAAAAGAAGAGATCTTGCTGCGAAAAAAGTAGTTCCTACACATCGCGATCCTCTAAAATCATTAGTATATAGAATGCAATTCTATCCCCTTGTACAGGTATGTTGGTTAATAATCAAGTTCATGAATTGTGTTAAGTATATATTTTATCAAATATTTTCGATAATAATTATGTGTTATTGCTGATTCGTTAATTATTATTATTTCCATATGACATTATTCTCCTTTTTATTAATTATTATTTTTATGATTGTTATATTATAGATTGCCGTTCGTGTTCTTCCATCTTATTATGAAATATCACGAACGGACGGCTTCGAATTTCATCGCTCATCATCTATTTCATCACAAATATTATCAGTAATATATGCTGGAACTCTCCCATTAGCTGGGTTGGGCTATTTCTTAATATTTCTGGCTGTATCACCAGGAGCTTATGATTATTTTACGCAGCATATCTTATGCTGTGGTAATAACAATAACAAAAAAATAAGTAATAATAATAATCGTCCAACTAGTGCCAGGTTCGTATTTATTGATAATGTTACAATTACTGACGAATGTTTTTATTATAATTTATTATATGTAATATATTGCATAACAATTTTCCCCTTGTTTTCTTATTAAGTCACTTTGTATTTATATTTTAACACACTTAATTGCCCGACTCATGTCAATTATTATTGTCAAAAGTTAAGATTTTTTTCAAGACTGTTCATTATTATTTATTGAAAATCGATTTATAGGTCTGGTGGTGATCGTCCAAGTGAAGAGTCTTCATCTGTTCATTCTTCTTCATTCCATAGCAGTTTCTCTACATTTTCAATCGCTATGAATAATAATAACAATAATAATGATGTGGATGATGTTATATTAAGTAGTGGAGAAGAAGATTACACTCAAAGTGATGAAAGTCGGTTAGAAGATGAAATCATACGGCATCATTCCAGAGAAGAATCAACGAATAATAGCAGTAATAACAATAATCGCAGGAATAACAGTAATGATTTTAGAGTGAGGATTCTATCTGGTGCATTTAGTGTAAAAACGAACAGCAGCAATAATAATATATATGGTTCAAACAGTCAATCAGAATCAACTATTAGCGATAGTATTAGCAGAAATCCTGTTTGGCAAAATCCTTAATAAGATTAATGTGTTCCTTACCTTTACTCCGTCCACTATTCTCCTCAGATAGAGATCCGAAATTAAATAATCCTTAATGATAGAGTGCTAAGTTCTTCATAACTTTATAACTGCTAATCGGTCGGAGTATGATTTGTCAGTAGTTCTCAACGAAATTGGTTATGAACTGAAAATAATGACCAATTTATTATTCATGCATAATACATTCATTAATAATTTAATTTGTTTGCGTTCAACATTTTTATTTGTGAATAAGTCCATTGTAAATTTATTTCAATAATTTCTCTGGTTATCAGAATATATACACATGACACTGTGCATTATCATCATCATAAAAATATAATAATTTAAAAGTATATGTTGTTACCATAAATATGATGTTTGTTTCTATTATAAATATAATAAAAAATAATTTTGTATATAAGTGCATTTTGTTGTAACACAATTTCAAAAATCCTCTTTCGTGTTTCCCGTAGAGTTGATCACGATAGTTGATCACGAATTTACTCAGTAATTGCAATGAATGAAGTTAAATTAATTGAGTATATCATGTCAAGTAAATCTAGAGTAGATAAATAATGTAAAACATTAATATTCAATTTCGAGTTTTCTATCATTCATTCATTCCAATAAAAATCTCGTTGAAGAATATCGCATTGCACCCAATTTTAATTTTATTTATTTTGATCATGGAAGAAAGGGTAGAGCTTAAGAGGGCTCTCTGTTATCCTCTTGTTTAGTTTAATTGACATTAATTAATTTATTCATTCATTCATTCATTCATAAAAATAGGCTCAAATTTTTCATATGTTGATCGGGGTGCAAGGCGTAGAACTTATTAAGTAGGCTCCTTGTTATGCTTTGTGGCTTGCTCCTCTTGTCTAGTTAATCTGTTTTGATTTACTCAATTCATTCACTCATTCATTCATAAAAAGAGGGCTATGGGCTCCTTGTTATGTTTTGCACAGCTTTTTCCTCTTTTTTAGTTGAATTGTTTTGATTTGCTCATTAATTCCTATTCATTCATTCAAGCTAGAGCTTAAGAGGGCTCTCTGTTATGTTTTCTAGCTTGTTCCTCTTGTTTAGTTGAACTGGTTTTGCTCCTGTTAATTCATTCATTCATTCATTCTCAACTTGCAGAGAAAAAAACTTCTTCACCAAATCCAAGAAATTCCAACAACACAAAACAAATAAAACATATCCAAAAATGCAAACAATGTCGATTCAGGATATAGTTAACATCTATAGTGTTATATTCACCATTTTTGGCCATTTTAGTTCATTTGCTGCACTATCGAAACATTTTTCCATTAAATGAATTTAAAATACAATTATAGTCTTATAGTCTTGCTCACATCTTCATCCATCAGTTGTGCTGCATCATTATGTACATTATTTATAATCTATTCATTGAAGAGATTTAATAATTATCTGTTGCTGTTGTCATTGCTTACTTATGCACAACTAATATATGATCTTACCCTAGCATTACAAACATTGGAATCATCATCCAGTGTAACAATTACAATCGGTAATGCTGTGAGAGTCTTCAGTGGAATTGAGTCGGCATTATTTTCCAATGTCATCTCATTCGTTGTTATTTACATTGTTTTATCATTCAAAGCATTCAATTTAAATAAATATATGGGTATCATTTTTTCAATGATAACAGCAGCGTCATTGATCGTTATGGCGTTTTTTATAATCTTCAATTATACTGGATTTTTATTATATTTTTCAATACGTTTGATATCAATTGGAATCAATTTAATAATATATATATCATTAGTAATTATATTGAAAAGAAGGGATCTTGCTGTGAAAAAAGTAGTTCCTACACATCGTGATCCTCTAAAATCATTGGTGTATAGAATGCAATTCTATCCCCTTGTACAGGTTATTAGTTTATTATAAAAATATTTATTTATTTTTGTCAATCAGAGTTATAATAAAGTTATTTTCTTGTTTAATAGTTGTTTTTTTCTAATTGTTAATTTTATGATCGTTCGATGATGATAGGTTATTTGTCGTGTTCTTCCATCTTATTACGAAATATCTCAAGCAGATGGCTTTGAATTCAATCGCTCATCATCTTTTTCATCACAAATATTATCAGTAATATATGCTGGAACTCTTCCATTAGCTGGGTTGGGATATTTCTTGATATTTCTGGCTGTATCACCAGGAGCTTATGATTATTTTATGAAACATATTTTATGCTGTAGAAAATATAATAATAACAAAAATAAGAGTAGTAACGGTAATAGTCCCAGGTATGTTTCATTTTATATATATTTTTTTTCATATTTTCTAAATTTTTATTATGTATAATAATATTACAAAAGCGTCTTCGTGGCACATACAATGATTCGATTATGAAAATTTATTATTTTATGCTGTGTATAGTCCAATCTTTGGAATTATTATTTTCATATATTTATTCGAACTATAGGCCTAGTAATTGTAATGATTCTTCTTCTGCTCATTCTTTATTTCTTCGAACTTTTTCAGTATTTTGGAATAGTAACACAGATGATGTAGATGATCCTGGAATAATGATGTCATCAAATAATGTATCGAATGGTCGTTTAAATCGTAATACTGGTAATACTAGTTATTATGATCATGATGTGACACTGAGCAATGAGGAAGAAGATTATACTCAAAGTGATGAAATTCGGCTAGAGGAAGAAATTATACGACAGCTTTTAAGAGGAGTATCATCTATTTATAGCAATAATAATAATAATAATAATAATAATAATAATAATAATAATAATAATAATAATAATAATACCTTCTCAATGAAGATTTTATCAGGTGTGAAAACAAATAATGACAATAATAATATAAAAAGTTCAAACAGTCAATCAGAATCAATCATTAACGATAGTATGAGCAGAAATCCTGTTTGGCAAAATCCTTAAGATGGATGTGTGATGAACATGGTTATGAAAATATTTCGATTTTTATGATGATCAATTTTAATAGCAAATGATATATAGTTTCGAGTAGTTTACTTTAGACAAAATTATAATATTGTAAATAATGTATATATCTAGTAATTCCTCATCTCTGAATATGATTGAGTTTTGGTTTTCTATTTTTGATTTAATATAATTATTAATTACCTGTAAAATTGTTATTAAAAATAATTAACAATTAATCATTGTTATCAATAATAAATGATTTTTAATATTTATGTTATTAATTATCATAATAATATATACATTTTTTTATTAAATTCTGCATCACATTTATACTGTCACTTAAATATCACATATCATGTAGTTCCGTATGAATTTTATGCTATCCATATTATTACTTTTAAATCAAAAATAATTAGAATATTTCTCGATATTGTACATTAATTGAATTGCAATGAATGAAATTATGAAATTATTAAGATTTTTCAATCATACATTTCAATTAAATACTCCGATGCTCATCAACAGCAATCAAAACTATTTCATATCATAATACTTATCGTCTCACACATTTTGATCGTTATAAATAATCAAATACATTTAGAGGTTCCAGCCCGGGCCGTCTGAGCCGCGGCTACGGCTTGAAGCCGTAGCCGCCATGTGTGACGGCTTAAGCCGTGGCTCAGCCGTCTCCTATTGCCGCGGCTTAATTGGCGGCTTTAAGCCGCGGCTTTTAAGGTTGATGACGGTTTCGAAACCGTCAACTTTGCGAAACCGTCAATTTCATCCGGAATTTAAGCGTCATTCATAATTTAATCCAGTGAATCTGTATGAAGCCGCGGCCGCGGCTGAAGCCTTAAGCCGCCTGTTTAAGACGGCTAAAAGCCGTAGCCGCGGCTACGGCCCCGGCTGGAACCTCTAAATACATTGTTGATTTAACACATTCAATATCCCTTCACAAATCTTGATTTCTCTTCGATCATAATCCCATCTCATTTTGAACAAAAACTTCTTCATCCCATCAAGCACCCCTTTCACAGTCATTGTGAAGAAAGATGGCCTTGGTTCAATCCCTTGGTCTCGTAACAACTGAGATGTCTCCTCGATAGTAGCTCTGGGAATGATGTTAGGAAGACTATCCAACACTCCACCCCTCTTCAATAAATCACAACCATCATATTGGACATCATAAGCTCCATTACCTCGATCACTTTTAATAACACCTGAGAAC
>VKHH01006169.1:6913-24786 GCA_015144975.1 Epipyxis sp. PR26KG
CAAACTCCAATCTAATTATGATAACATCAATGATAATATCTATAGCTTTGATGACGACGTTCATGATAATGAGCTTTAAACGCTACTTAACTGTTGTTGATGATAATCAATATATAATTGCTCAATTTGCATATAAAATGCAAAAGGAAAAAAGGAAAATCTTGAATGTTATTAATATTATCATCATTTTGGTGGATGCCACTTAATTTAACACAAGTCACAAATAAAAGCTAGTTGAAATAGTGAAGAGGAACCGCCTGGGTACCTGCACTATATGTTGTCAAGGAACACCATCTACCCATAACTTATCGCGAATTACAACGCTTCGTTTTTGATGGCAAAGTTATTTAAATTATAAATAATTTAATTCATTTCACATACAGCTGATGAGAAGCACAGGATGATTTTGTACCGATTTGGGTTGTAAAATAGAACATTAATGAAAATCACTGGTAATTAATACATCCATACAACTTTCATGTATTATATATTGATTATTTTAATGATTTCACGCCGAGATCGGACGAAATGCTTGAGAAAAGGGATGAAATTATTTGCAGACCATAAAATCGTAGAATTCGACTAATGTACATAACTTACTTTTCTTTCAAAAAAAATCTTTTGCGTTGTAAATACAACGAGTGAAAGAGAAGAAACAAAAAAGTGAAATAACTATTCGTTCACAGTAAATGCCATCATCATCAGGCATTATTTTGTATCGCAATCTATTAAAAAGAATAATGGAAACAAAAACAATGACAGCAACAACTTATCTTATTATCGCTTGTATCCAAAATAATAATTATAATCGGTTTTTAAATTTCTTATCTCAAAAAAAACTATTAAACAATAAATTAAATTCGTTCGCTTTCATTTTCTTCTTGACAACTGTATCTTAAAGATATTTAAAACACCAAATATAAAATTAATAATAATAAAATAATTTAAAAATAAAATAATATTATAAATTATGTATGGAAATATATAAAAAAAATCTTTAAACCAATTTGAAAAATGGATATTATGATGTTAATTTATCAAAAATTGAAAACCACAAAACATTTAAAATTCAAATGCTTGTAGCTCTGGAATATTTAGATAGCAAAGATAAAAGAACTTGTGTAGACCATATCAACAATAATAAACTAGATAATAATAATAATGTTAATAACTTACTATTTTCAACTGTTGGAGAAAATGATAGAAACAAAGGCTTGAAATCAAACAATAAGTCAGGAATTAAAGGAGTTCATCTTGACAAACAAAGGAATAAATGGAGAGTTAATAATAAACAGTATCATATTGGTTATTTTACCTTGTTGAAAGATGCGAAACAAGCAAGAATAAAAAAACATGAATTGTTCAGAGATTTTACCGATTCTTGTGAAAATCTTAACACAATCTATGATAAAATCAAAACAAACAATGAAATAATAACTAAATATGATATAATCATAAATAATATTATCAATTACAAAATAACATCAACGAACTAATTTTTAAATTTAATTTTTTTATTGAATATATAACAATCACTTACATTATCAAATTAAAAACTTCGCAAACAAGAAAAAGTTTGAAACGAGACAGTAGTGTTGGTAGTGATAGAGAGAAGACGTGTTATGTATAAAATTGAATTCTAACTTCAGCAAGAATAAATAACAGAAAAATAGGAAGGAAACAATATCATCATAGAGCAAATTAATAATCATATCAAATTCAAATTATTGTAAATTATTATAGTAATGCAAGAAGCATAAATGACTAATGAATAGAAATTTCACAAAATCATCCCATTCTATTTGTCACCTTATCAAATTTGTATTAAACGATATAATTATTTAGTTAACAATTTATCTGCCAGTTTATCCATATTTTTTAAATAGAACCTTTTCCGCTTTCATTTTTTGTTTATCAATTCTTTCGCTAATTTCGTGTCCAACGCTTCGTTTTCCTCCTTTAGCCTCTTGCTCAACGCTTCTAAGTCTTTCACTAACTCTTCATTTTACAATGTTAACAAGTTCCTTTCCCCTCAATTTTTGAATTTAAATTTTCTCTTTCCCCACCAATTTTATAATTTAATTTTTCGTTCAATGTTTTCTCTTGTCGATTTAATAAAGTCACCGCAAATAAACTTGGAACAATTGGTCCTAGATTACCAATACTTTTAGTCACACTATCAAAATCTGATAAAGCGTCTTCTAGGAACAATTGTTCCAAGTTAATATACTGTATTTTTATTAAATCGACAGGACAAAACATTAAACGAAAAATTTAAATTCTAAATTTGGTGGGGAATGAGAAAATTTAAGTTCGAAAATTGAGGAGCTAAAGGAGGAAAACGAAGCGTTGGACACGAAATTAGTGAAAGAATTGAAAAATGAAAAAGAATTGATAAACGAAAAATGAAAGCGGAAAAGGTTCTATTTGAAAAAGCTGGATAGACTGGCAGATAAATTGATAAATTGATAACTAAATAATTATATCGTTTAATACAAATTTGCAACAAGAAAATTTTTATGATAATGTGACAAATATTATCTGCAGCGTACTTATGAAACCTGGAAACCCAAAATGTTTTGACTATGGTCAGTGGATTATGGTTAGAACAGAAAATATGGTTAAGCTTAAACGCTTAAACATAAACAAACATATACTGTACTTTGCATCTTTGCATTGTAGTATATTTCGGTATGTAGTATAATTTTATCATTGTAGAATATTTCACATTTGCATTGATTTCGGTATGAGTATAAACACAGCATAAATAAAGGACTGACATAATGACACAGCTCATACAACATTCATTATATTCGACGCAGTAATGAGTCCTTTCTCAATTCTCTGTACATACCGAAATCAACCAAATGTGAAATATTCTACAATGATAAAATTATATTAACATTTTTTCTTGATAGAAAATTAAGATGTTAATAATATTTCTTGTATATATGGATATTTTAATTAAGTTTTTTTTTTTGAAAACGCTGGTTTTGCCGTTTCTTTTTTGTTTTTCTTTTTTTCAAAAAAAATAATAAAAAATACGAATAGTCTAATAATACCAGGAATAGGACTTTTACTGTCAACATTTTAATGCTACAATTTACAATTTACACAGTCCACGTTTGATCACACTTCCAACTCAACAATATAGTTATTTCGTTATTACCCTTAGTACTGTAACAGAAACTAATTTTGTTGTGTTTTTGTGTGATTTTATTTATATATTTTGTATACTTTTATCGTCGTTTCATTGAATTTCTTTGTTGTCTATAATGAAAAGATTATATAAAATTGGATCAGAGAAGCACGATGTTGGTAAAGTCATCTTTTCTTGGCATCCAGAGGGAAATTTTCTTGCTTCAGCTGGCAGAAATGGTAATAATAATATATTGTGTTGACATTTCTGACTAATAATGATAGTAAATTGTATAAAAATAATCTTTGTACTTGTAGGAATAATTCATATTACTGATCGGCATGGTGAAATTATTGATGAAATTCCAATGGCATCTTCTGCACCAATATTAGCATTAGAGTGGGATAAAGATGGGGAGTATTTAGCAATTTTACAAGATGGAAACGGCTTAGTTCCATTGTGGAATTTATCAAACAGAAGAGTAACTCAATTAGAGACAAACCTTAAAGATCCCACTTTTCTTGCTTGGTCAAAAATTGGACCACAACTTGCTATAGGAACTGCCAAAGGAAGTGTTTTGATCTATAATAAAAGCCGCAAAAATAAAGTTCCTATTGTGGGAAAGCATTCAAAAAAAATTACTTGTGGAGTATGGAGTAAAGGATTCGCGAATAAGTTAGTTCTTGGTTCTGATGATCGTACCTTATCTATAAGTAATGAGAATGGTGATACACTAATACACACCGAATTGAGAAATATTCCATTACAAACACATTTTACAAAAAGTAAATTTATGAATGGAACAATGCTATCATCTTCATCTAATAATGACGACGATATAGTATCTGCTAACTTAAATGGAAAATCGTTATTATTATATAATATTTTGGATGATAAAATTGATCCTCTTGAATTGACATTTGGTCCTCGTCAGACCGGGCCAGGATGTAAATATGGTGATATTGTGGAGCATTTTTGGTTTGAGGAAGGTCTAATGCTTATTGGATTCAGTGGAGGTTATTTGTTAACTGTTTCAACGAATCCGAAGGAATTAGGTCAAGAGAAGCTTTGTGAGAAGTTCCATCCAACGGCTCTTTACACATTCTCCTACAATCCATTCTCGAAGAAGACTGCTACTGCTGGTGATGATGGAGTTCATATAATTGATACTAGAGACTACAGTGAATCAAAACGAGACTTTATTAGTGTTGAAGATCTTGAAGATGGTCGAGTGAACCATGTGAGTTGGTCACCGGATGGACAGATTCTAACTGTTGCAACTACTGCTGGTAATGTCTACAATTTCTTAGCAAAAATGTCAGTATTAAATGCAACATATAAATCAAATGTGGCTTATTTATCATCTCTCCGAGAGGTCTCTATAGTTGATGTTGGGAGACGAATCAAACCAATTGATGTGACTGTAAAGCTGGAGCCCTCACTAATCGCATTGGGAGCATCTCATATCGCTGCTGGAATGAATAATCGCGTATATTACCATCGAATATCTGATAATAATAATAATCAACAAACTGTCAATGAACAAGAATACATTGGTGTAGTAAAAGAGGTACAACTCAATCAAAATTTTGCAGCGATTTTAACCGATTCCAAAGCCATGATTCATCCCATCGAGTCGAATCCGTCAAATGCGAATAATCAAATAAAAACATTTCCAAATCGAGAAGAGGGATTGTATTCCAAGGTGACTTGCATCGCTTTAACGGATGATTTTTTATTTTATGGGACTGAAGCTGGAACAGTGGAAGTGTTTTTCTTGGGTGAATGGTGTCTTTTGTCGGGGTTAGAATTAAGGTTAAATAATCCAATTAAGAAGCTCTATCCAAATAGTAATGGAACAAAGATTGTGGTGATAGACTCCATTAATCAGTCATTCTTATACAATCCAGTGACAGGCGGTGGTGTGAATCAATCAATCACTCCGTTCACCTCTGTACCATTGAATATAGTGTCAGTGTTGTGGGATTTAGTCGAAAAGAATATTATTATGTTTTTCGATGGGAAATCGATTCATAGCTTTATATTCGTACAAACAAGTATCAAAGGTTCTTTATTAATCAAATTAGGCCCAGTCTCTGTAAGCGCAGACGGTGGGGTAGAATTCACTCCTGATAAAATTGAAGTCACCCCAGGCTTTTTCCCTCTTGTTAGCATTGGAGGAACAATCACTTGTCAAACTGGTGGTGGAGCACTAACAAGCTTTAAACATGTATATTTTGACCTGTTGGATGAGCTGCGACCAAGCAAGATAGATGAGAATGGTATATCAGGTCCGTCAGGTGGAGGAACAGTAAGAAATCGATCTGATAATGGGAAAAAAGATAAGAAGGTATTAAGTAATAAGTTTTGCCAAGCAATTGCATTATTGAAACTAGAATCAGCATGGGAAGTGGCATTAGATCTCGACAGAAGGCAGTTCTGGTTAGCGTTAAGTGGAAAGGCGATGGAACTAATGAATATTGAGCTGGCTTTGCGTGTGTACCGTCAATTAGGGGATGCTGGCATGGTGATGGCATTACAAGAATGTATGCACATTGAAGACAAAAATCTTCTGGCTGGTCAGATTTCTCTTTTATTCAGCGATTATCAGCGAGCACAAGATTTATTTTTAGCTTCAAGTCGTCCAACAGCTGCATTAGATATGAGGCGTGACCTGTTGCAATGGGATCAAGCATTGAAATTAGCTCAAATATTATCAGCTAATCAGATCCCGGACATATGTGTACAATATGGCCAACAACTTGAGTTCAGAGGTGACTATGATGCTGCTCTTAAAATGTTCCAATCAGCAGTCGAAGAAAAGGATGGTGATGGAAATAATATATGTTCAGAGTTGTTGTATAATCAAGCCATGATGGGGATATCAAGATGCACGTTGCGATTAGGTAACATTCGGCATGGCATACGATTAGCCAATCAGATCGCAGATAAGCAGTTGTTCATTGATTGTGGAGATATTCTGGAGCAACAAAAACAATATTCTGACGCTGCTTCCATGTACATGAGTGCTTTGCAATATGAGAATGCTGCGAGGATTTATACGAAGTATTTGTTGAAAGACAAACAAAGAATACAAGAGGCAGTCTCAATTATGGACAAAGTCGATAATGACAATTTGAATTCTGATTTCGCAAAAGCATGTGAAGCAGCAGGAAGATATGAGGATGCTGCAAAAGCATATGAACGAGCAAAAGACCTTGATAAGGTAACATTTCTTAATTATTAATTTATGACTTATTATGATGTATTGTACTGTATATGGTACCATTCAGGTTGTAGAACTACGTTTAAAATATCTCGATCAAGTTCAGCAAGCATTTGATCTAGTTCGCAAAACCGCATCCTCTCAAGGTGCTCAATATGTTGCAGATTATTGCCAAAGCACAAATGACTTCCGAGGAGCGATTGAGTTCTTATTAATCGCGAATAAGTCAGATGAGGCCTTTCAACTCGCTCAATCGCAATCAATTGTAGAAGTATATACATCTATGCTTGGGGAGAATATTGGGACAGAAGATGCAATAAGAGTCGCTCATTATTTCGAAAAAAATCAAGATTTTGGTCGAGCTGGACAGTAAGTACAGTATTCTTACGAAACGATACGATTATATTTATTAAGTAATTCATGGTTATTATTATCATTATTATTCTAGTTTTTATTCTCGTTGTGGTCAATATAAGCGAGCTCTGGAGTTGTTCATGAAGTGTGGGGATCGTGAAATCAATTCAGCAATTGAAGTGGTTGGAAAAAGTCAGAATGAAAGTTTAACTCATCAATTAATTGACTTCTTAATGGGTGAAAAGGATGGAGTTCCTAAAGATTCAAGTTATATTTATCGCTTGTATCTGGCATTGAAGAAGTATGAAGATGCAGCAAAGACAGCATTAATAATCGCCCGTGAGGAACAGGACTTAGGAAATTACTCCTCAGCGAGAGGCATCATTTTTGAGACTATTCGCCACTTGGAAGATGCTAACATCAAAGTGTCACTGCATCTCAGACAGTCATTCGTGTTGCTTCATTCCTACATGTTGATTAAGAATCTTGTCCGTCATAATGATCATATGGGTGCAGCCAGGCTGTTGTTGAGAGTCGCTCAGAATATTTCCAAATTTCCAAAGCATGTCGTGAAGATCCTAACATCTACTGTCATTGAATGCCAACGAGCTGGATTGAAATCTTCCTCATATGAATATGCTGTGATGCTAATGAGACCAGAATACCGTTCATTAATTGATGTTAATTTAAAACGTAAAATCGAAGCGATTGTTCGAAGACGAGCTAATGTCAGCGAGGATGTAATCGAAGACATGTCAGAATGCCCAATAAGCTCTCAGCTTATACCAGTCAGTCAATTGGAATGCCCAACAACACGTGATTCTATTCCTATGTGTGTAGTCACTGGTAAGCACATGGTGTTAGACGACTGGTGCATTTGTCCGAACTCAAAAGCCCCCGCGATATTTAGCGAATACATGAAATATATCGATGAGGAAATACAATTGCTCATGATTGCTCAAGCTGAATCCACTGGTCAAGGTCAAGATGGATTGAAAGATTCTATTAATGAGAGTAAATCTGAGAGCAAATCAAACTCTCCAAACAACAGGACCGTAGGCTACGTGTCCACCACGCTACTCCAAGCATTGGATCCAATCATGAATAAGCCTGTTTCGAAGCAAGATCTGGTGCTGCTCAGTCGAGAAGAAGCATTGAAATACATTGCCAAATATAATAATGTGGTAGAAAAGAAAGAGAACAATGGCAATGAACAAGATGTAGATAATAAAAACTCGTCCAATGTGAATGAGAATGGAGCTATGCAAGGTATTGGTATGAATGATGAAAGTGGAAGATTTTCAAATGGTAACAATGAGAATGAAAATGGAAGTAATAATATAAACCCTATGCGAGGCATGACGAATAACAACTCAAAAACTGGAAGTGAGGCCAGAAATGGATCTAATGGAAACAATCGAGGTCAACGAAGAGTCAGAAATAAGCGAGCATAGAAGAAGCGATCGAAAAGGATTTGATGCATATTAAAATTACCATTTCTATCATTTGTAGACTTTTGTAAAAACTGTTCATATCATATTATGTATGTTCATATAACTTGAATGGAATGCACGTGCTGTACTTGGAATAATGCTATTATCGATGATAATTATCTGCAATCAAATCGAATTCATTTTTGATGAAAAGATTCATTGTGAAGTGTTAATATTAAGTTTATCTTTCTTGATTATTAACGAAGAAACTCATCATAATGTGGTGGGATTAATATAAAACATAAAGCTCAGTAGTTATAACGTAACATTATAATAGATTTCATGTTATCGGTGTCTTCCAAATATCAGAAATATTATTTCATTTGACTTAGTCCGTTCATTTATTCATTCACTCACTTGTATCTTGAATTCTATTATACAAAATTCCTTCAGATCATAGTTATGTTCAAGATGTAACTAGAAGTTTCGGATTCATTACGGTGTGGTTAAAAAGTAATAAATTTTTATTTAATAGCAATTACAAGAGAATCACGGCAATAGCAAATGTAAATGATGAGGTATGATATATGCGTATGAAGTAAAAGGGGGTGGGAGCTGACGTTGTTAAGATCGAAAGATTCTAACCCGGTTCCGGGATTTTTAGCTTTTCACCATGACACGAAACATAAATTCCGGGAAAGTACGTAAGAAAGGGATACGGTAACTTTTGAGCGAGACTACGGAATTCTTACTTTCCGGGGTAAAATTTAGATTTACGGAAAGTAAGAAATGATTTTTTCGTTTCCGCAGGACATATAATAGTTAATAATCCCGAATCTACAAACGAATTCACAATAAGTTAGAAATAAATTATTGCAATGCTGCCATCCAATATATTGTTGGTTAAAGAGTAGTTGAAGGAACCAAGAATGATTTAAAAAATTAATAGTAAATATGCAAATATAATAATACATTTATTATTTCGAAACTTGTGAACCACTTGAAGGACTGATTAAGAAAATGGTAATCTCCGTCCATAGCGAGCAAATATTGCGAGATCTACTACAGTATAGTTTTGTTGGTTGATTGACCGGCACGACTATAACACACTTAACAATACACCGCACTATTGATCTTCCCGCAAGAAACTGGAGTGATGAGATGATGAGTGATGATGGTGATGATGAAGATGTGAAGATAGCTAGATGAAGGGATAAGAAATTAAGATTGTTGAGAATATCCACCGCAGTAAACTTCTTCTGTGATACTGTTGTATACAGTAGTGCAGTATTACATCATTAGAAAGGAAGTTAGATTGACACTGATTGTGATATGTATGGTTGGCTATATAATATAAAACTTTCAGAATGTGTTTGGTGATGCCACAAACGATTATAAAAATTATTATTATTATTATTATAAAAATATTTTGTCAGAATTCAAAATTAAGCCACAAAGAAAATGATAAAATATATTGAAAATAATTTGAGGATAATAAGTATAACGATGATGAGTAATACTAATAATATACTTACTAACAATAATAATAATTATTGTTATTAATACAAATGAGTAGTAGCAATAAGAAAATGGCGCTGAAAATTTACTAGGATGGATATAGGTTGTTGTGCTACTGTAATTGTAGAAACTGTGATGTAACCAAAGAGATGAAAATGAATCAGATTTTTTTAATTAAATAATTGCTCTTAATATTTACAAGAATGATAGGTAGCAAACTATTTTTAATAAGATAATAATGAATTAATTTAATGGTTCTGCAACAAAGTATTAATTACAAATTAAAATAACATTATTACAGATCAGAAATAACGATATAAATGATAGCAAGAACATTAATCAAGTTTATGAATATAATAATTAATGATAATAACAGTGCATAGGTTTGATGTACTGTAATAATAAGCAATATTATATCTAAATTTCTTTTGATTCAATACCAATATACCAATAATATCTCCACATAAAATAACTAGTCATCATAAAACAAAACAAGTAGCAACAAGAAGAGAATATATGTAAAAATAGTCTAAAAAATTAAATTAATTACGAGAGTAAATAAAACTCATCAAAATTAATGATATCAATAGATATGTTACATTGGACATTGGACAATACTTGCAAAGAGTAAATCTGGAATATTATCTGCTACAAGCATATTATTAAAATAATACCCTTCCACCAATACCAATGCTATATGCCTCCAAACAAACGGCTTGAAAAGGATGGTAGTTTTTATGTGCAAAATATTGTGTAATAGATTATAATAGTAAATATGAACATATTTTATATTTTTCCACACGGTGTAAAGTAAATAAATTAATAGACAATATATGAACTATGAACCGATATTTATTTACCGTTCGTTTGGTTCGTACTCTTTCTGTGTAAATATATTATTAGTTAATACCTATTATGTATTGAAATAATGAGAAAAGAGAATCTTTGTTAACAGTTTCAAAAACATTTATATTCTTAGTATTGACTATTTGAAGATAGGTTGACTTTCTGTAAAATGATCCAGATATAAACAAATACCTTGTTGTAAATTGTAAACGTTGCTACTAACTCCTAAAGTAATTTTGTTTCAATGGGTTGTTGCGCTTCCAAAATTATCGTACACGCTTATTACGAACCGTCGAAAGGAAAACTTATACAATTCAATCCTCCTTTAAATCATAACGGAGGAGTAGAACTCAGATTTGTATCGTCTCATGATAAATATATTTTTCAACCAGGTGATGACTGTTACTTGATACTTGCTGCATGGCTCAGTGCATGGTTAGAGTTTGCGATGGGCAAGAGTAAATTTGTTCCTGGCGAAATCAATAATTACTTATTGGTGGATGCTAACAAAGAACATGTGGTATCCTCGGTTCGAACGAAGAAGGATTATCGTACAATTAAAAAAGAGGTATGGGAGTACCTATTTGAACGATATGGAGGAGGTCCTGCTATTTATTTGAAAGGTACTGTAGATTGATCGAAATAGAGATTCACTATTGAATTTTATTATTTGTCTAATCTATACTACATTGATAGTTCCAGGTGGGCTAGAGCAAGACTCTTATCGCGCTGGTTCGTGGATTCGATCAGTATCATTACCTAATGTAGCAAAAATTATCATACCATGTCAAAACCCTACTAAAGAAAGTGAGGAGATAATCCACAATCCTATGAAGTATCCTCTCAGCGGATCTGAGAATGCAGCAAGCCTGGCTGCTAATTTATTACTACATGATTTAAGCAATTCGAAAATGAAGGAAGCCAAGAAGTTAGATGGTGAAATAAATCAAGCAGCAGCTGAAGCAGCAGCAAATATATTTGCCGGAAATTTAGCAAACAAAAAGTATGAAGAAGCGAAAGCAGCTGAAGCGAAAGCTCTAGTTGCCCAACAAGAGCAAGTGGGACAGTTATTCGCTAGTATGGGAGCAAAGAAGCGATTCCGTGCCGCATTAGCAAATAATAATATGAAAGAAGCGAAGGAAGCGGCAGCTATTATGTTGCAAGGAGTCTGGAGAGCCAAAGTGTCAAGAAGGAAGATGTTGGAGCAAAAGAAGAAGAGACAGCGGTTAATGGAAGAGTCGATGGCGAGGAAGTTGCAATCAGCATATCGAGCTAGACTAGCTTATCGACGAGTGAGGGAGTTAAAGGCAAGAAAGCAATTATTAATGGAAGAAAGTGCAGCAATCAGAGTACAATCAAGATGGAGGATCAAGTGTGCCAAGGAGAAGGTGGCTGGTGCGAAGGAAGAAAGGGAGCGTCTAGCGCTGCTTGAGAAGCAAAGACTTGAACAGCAGCGAATTAAAGAAGAGAAAGCACGGCCAATTATCGCAAATATTGGATTAAAGTTTATCGCAAAACTTCGATATTATAAAAAGTTACGATTACATCCTCATATGATAATTGTAACATTGAAAAGTGCTTCTGATTTAAATGTAGCCGATCTGAACGGTGCTTCTGATCCGTATGGATTAATTCATGTTATCGAAGGGGAACATCATGCAATACCAAAGCATGCAGTGACTCCACTGCCACCTGGTACCATGGTTCCATCCAATACCTTGAGTTTATATAAATCCAAAGTCATCACGAAGAACCTCTCGCCTGTATGGAATGAAGAGTGTCTGACTGTGGGTGTGACCGGAGAAGATAATATTGGTATTACATTAATGGACAAGGACACTTTCAATCAAGACGACTTCTTAGGACAGGTTCGTGCCATACTTTTATCATAGAATCATACTCCTCTTTCATCTCTAAATCTAATGTTTAAAGTATTTATTCACATTATAATATCCTGCTTGATTATCATAAGCATAATATTCCACATTTCATCACTCATAGTATCATTCATTCATTCATGCTAGACGATCGTTCAGCTCTCTCATTATCCTCAGCTATACAAAGGCAAGCGAGTTGATTTGACAATCCCAGTCAACTCGTTTTCTGTTCATATTCATGATGTGCATGCCAAAGAAGTTAAGTTGAACTTAGCAGAAGAGACGCCAGGGAAGGGCTTAGTCACACTCAGTTTACGCACTGCCCCCCTTCACACGTCCCATTACGGCTGGATGATGAAAGAAGCGGGCTCGTTGATAGGATTTGGGCCAATGCAATTCAAAGTTCGATTTTTCACATTATTTGATCGCAAACTCAGCTATTATGATGACTCGCATGCTCTGGATCATCCACGTGGAGTTATCGAATTCGATCATGTCACTCAAATCGTTTATGCACCGGACAAAAATAATGATATGACATTAGAAATCACTTTCAACAAGAAGGAATTATGGCATATTAAATTCTTACAAAATGAAACAAATTATAATATTGATGGATGGATGAGGAAGCTACAGAATTCTTGTAACAAAGGGGTCGTTATTCAAGGAGTCGCGTTAAGAAGCGGTCGTACAGATTCTGTGAGCTCATTGGCATCTTCTGTCCATAATAATAATGGAGTAGCATTAAGTAACAAGAAAACAACCAGTAAAAGAATGTCTGTTTTCAAATAAACAAATCTATAAATGAACGAATAAAAGAATTTTTTTGAAAATAGAAAATTATATTTTTTGAAATAATAATCATTATGATTATGATACTAATTATTTTCATTATCATAACACATGATAATTCTGTCGGGTTATGTTGATTATGTGAATTGCAGTGTGTGTTACAATGATTATTATTATTATGATTATTCGATAGACTGTAAACTACCATTAAATGAATTTTAATTGTAAAATAATAGTTTATAATCGATGAAGATATTAATATTTATTCTTCACAATTTATGTCATTTGATAATCATTCATTCCATCAAATTTGTTAAATAAATATTCAGCTTATGATAGAATATGATGGGATCCAGGGGATGACAGGTTGACAGGTATATGAAATAATAATCAAGCAGGAAGGAGGTGCCCTACTGTGACACGTTTTTTAACCATTTTTTCACCCTAGAGCACAATGAATTCATTTTAGAAACTATAGTCTGCTGACATTTACCGGTATATCAATTTCATTTTCATGCAACATGGTTTACTTCTCAAAAGAAATTTTAGAATTTATTTTTTTACTGCTAATTTCTCACTCAAAATACATGCCACAATAGGGCAACTCCTTCCCATTGATACAATACAGCAACTATGAGACCCCTTCCAATGTTCTTTTTCATTTCATTTTGTTATATTGAAGAATTATGCTGGTCATTCCCTGGGTTTTCTATTGTTTATATTGTTTCTATTGTTTGTTCTGATTTGTCTTATTATGTGATGCTGGTTAATCGATTAGTTTGATACTTCAAAACAATAATAGTTGCATACAATAACTTAACATATCATACAGAAGCTACTGAGACATACCGTAACAGTTGTTCATAAATTAATATTATAATGTTTATGTTTATATACTATTAGGTATCAATAATAATAATGATAATACTATTATAATACTAATGATAAAGCATATTTTATGACAATAACATGGCATACATAACATGACATGGCCTAACATGGTGACATGATGTGACATGTGACATCGCTTCCAATTAATCAGATTGCCCTGTGATCTGAACTGCTATAGATCGTTTCTTCGGTCCATCAGCATCAACCTGATTCACATACAATAAATAAACATTATTCATTCATTTCTTATCCCTCCATCATGATGATATACGGTATCTCATTAAAATGATATTCGAGTGTAGTAACTTGTATAAACCACACAAAGGAACACAAGAACATGTTCATTAAACAGAAATGAGATAATAATGATCATATTTAATCATATCATACCCTATCATATCATAAATATATAAAATATAATCTATCATAATAATGCTAATTGAATACAAAAGATTCGATAAAACAAAAATCATTCAAGTTTTTATCATGAAAATTAAACGAATAATCAAAAATAACATGATGAAATAACATAATAAACATAATCATTGTTATAATATTTGATAATTAGTAAAATATGATACTTACTATTATTATATTTTGATATTGGCCAATCTTCATTTCTCCTTTATGAATTGGAATTGTTTCTGATGTGCCTACAATGCATCGCACATTATTATTATTATTATTATTATTATTATTAATTATAATGCTATAATGCTAGAAACAGATCAGACTAGTTCATTCTAAGTACCTAACAGCATGGCTATTAAATGCGAATGAGCATTGACTGGTTGAGTGGCTCGAAACTCGCGCCATGCCTTATCACCACCTGGCCAATTGGATGGACCATATCTGTAATAATCCCCAACATGACAACAATAATAACTTTAAAATTTTATTAACTGGTATCATATTAATAATGCTATAATAATTACATAATAATAATCATATTATTGCTATTGTTATTATTATATAACATTATTAAATAATATTATATATCAAACAATTAAGATAATCATCTATAAATATCTATTTGATTTACCTAAAATCTAAGTCATTGTGAAGGTAAGGGTATGAAGGAGGAGCTAATTTCAGCAAGAACTGCCTCGTATCATCCACTAATCGTCCTTCCATTTCATTAATCGTCACAGAGACTGTGGAGTGCCTACTTAAGACTGTTACGATTCCTTCTTTACAATTACTTTTCTGCACAACTTCATTTACTTCTAAAATAGCAATATATGAAATACATCTAAATGAAACATTATCGAAGTATCGAAGTATTTCTACAACTAGAATGAATAGCTACTACAATTACTGTTGCAGATTGGTTCATTATGTTGAAGTTGGTTTTTATCATATCAATCAACGGTATTTTCAATCAATTCCAGAATTGCTCGTATATCATAGAGATGACAATGTACTGTTGATAGCCTTTTAAATAAGAGTATAAACCCGCCGAATGCAACGAACATTATGAATAGCATAAAAATACAAGAAAACGTAGCATTATTGGAAGCTCTCTACCTTTTGTTATATCGACAAGTGACACACCATTAAGAGTTTGCACACTTAACTCTTCATAATGTGCAATTGATGTCGCCTTCAAACTATTCAGAGCGCCAGTCTTTTTTGAAAGCGTCGATAAAGAAGTAAAAGCCTGTGATTCTAAAATAGAACTCATCAGTAATACAATGACAATGAATTGGTGCATTTTTTGGGGGGCGAAATAATCGAAACAAGTATGTTGTTGTTGTTGTTGTTGTTGTTGTTGTTGTTGTTGTTGTTGTTGTTGTTGTTGTTGTTGTTGTTGTTGTTGCTGCCCGTATTCCTCACTATATAACTTGGAAGTGGTGATTTTTTTATAATAAGTTATTAAAGTTTACAACAATCTCGGAATCCCATTTCAAAATTTTATTTTATGACCGGATGAATGAATGAATTAAGAAGCATACAAGCATCACGCAAGTATTATTTATTATTTCATTTAAATAATTCAGTTTTTCACATTATTTTCTTAAATCAAACTTTTCTTTTATTGAAAAATTACAGTTGACAGTTTCGTCACCTGTATGAATGAATAAAACAGCTGAGTGTCGTTGCACTGTCTTTTATAATAAAGAACCAAGTTATATTTCATTTCGTATAAAAGCACTAATGATACATTTTTCGATTAATCAAGGGTTAGTAATAGAACTCTTTAAAAGTTTGTTTTTTAAAGTTCGAGTGTAATTCGAGACGCAACGTGTCGATAATACATGCGAACTATAATGAAATAAACTAAGAAGTGATAAAACTAACTCAGGTTATTCAATTGTGACATTTTTGAAAGCTATCCTTAATCAAAATTTCGCAAAAATGTCGAAATGTAATAACCACTAATAACATAACATAATTGATAATTAACCTGACAAGATTCAAGTTGTTGCAAACAACTTGAATCAATGAGAATAATGCGAGTATATGATGCTACTGACGTTTACAATAAAAATCATTATAAAAATAACCGTAATGCTATTCGTAATAAATCTTTATATAGTTTTTGTATATACCATACCAGTTACCGGTACATATGTTAAATGTATTACCGTATTATTAAAATATAATAAATACAATATATAATATTGAATGGTAATGTAAAGTAACAAAGGTAAGAAAACTGCTCTTCAAGTTAGTTCACTTCAGTTTGAAAAAATAAATATTTGCAAATAAAAATCCATTGGATGATGTTTATTTATATTTTTTCATAATATAGACCAACTTATCATAATAGAACTCGGTCCATTAGTCCATGAAAGATCATGTTAATCACAGAATACGCTGTGACCGTGACCCCTTATGATACGGTATGATTATAGCTATGCATGATCTTTCACTAATTTGCTGAAATGACTATTAGGATTCGCTAATAGTGCCGAAGGAGTATCGAATTCTTTCACTTCACCCTCTCCCATCACCAGGATCCGGTCATAATTGATGATAGTATTGATGCGATGTGCGATTGTCAGAACAGTCGATGATCTGAACTCTTCGGATATGATCGTTTGTATGTGATTGTCTGTGGTGGGGTCAATGGAAGAGGTGGCTTCGTCCATCACTAGGATGTGAGATCGGTTAAGGATAGCTCGTGCTAAAACAACGAGTTGCTTCTCACCAACACTGAGATTATCACCATTCTCACAAATAGTAACTAACAGCAACTGTGATATGTTATTATCATCTCTGCCATCCTCATCGATGAGAACAGCTTTATTATTGCTATTATTTGTCATATCGATTACAACCGATGATGATGAGGGCTCGGCTTGTTGAGATTTCAAGATCTTTGACGCTACCTCGTCCAATCCACACTTCACTAACACCTACCATCACAATTATAATTATATAATATTCCGGTATAAATTTTATAAATTAAGCAGGAGAAATAGTTTTTGCTGGCATCGAATAAAATTTAAATTATCATGTTATATATACATTATCTATAAAGAAGAGATAATAATAATATTATTATTACTAAAATGATAATACAATATATACATTATTTATAAAATAATAATATAAAGAATGATAATAATAATATTTTGAGGATAAAATGATAATCATTCCTAATCAGCATCAGTAGATGGCTTAATTAGGTACGAAAAATATTAATTCGCAATTGAAATACTAATAATAATAATAATAATAATAATAATAATAATAATAATAATAATAATAATGATAATAATAAAAATAATAATAATTATTATTATTATTATGTTTTAAGAGATATTTGATCTTTTATTTTTTTGTTCAAA
>VKHH01006170.1:10026-24756 GCA_015144975.1 Epipyxis sp. PR26KG
TAAAAAACATTCAAAATTATCATCGAATAATGATCAATATGATGCAAAGATGTTAAATGAGTTATTGCTGAGAAATGATCAAGTCGTTAGTAATGATAATAATGATGAGAATTTGAGTGACTTTGAAAAGCAAATGTTATTACAAGAAAAGTTGCAAGAAGAAGATGAGAGTGGTAAAGGTAATGGGAATAATAAAGCAGGTGGAAGGAGTAGTATCTTATCATCTTTGTCAAATGAACGGAGAGGAAGGGGGGCTTAACTTTGTTTGCACTTTGATTATGATTAATGTTATTAGTTGTAAAACATTAATGGATTATTTTTATAATTTTATCATTTTATTTCTGTGCAGATGCTCTCTGTAGGAGTAATTCATAGATAGACCAATTGACAACTCTCATACTGTTCATAATAGTGACTTACTTATATCTCTCTATCTCTCTATGAAAGAAATTGTTGAAAACACTTCTATAGAATAACTCTTATGTCTTATGGTTCATTCATTGCTAGGGGAGATACTTCTAGTTTATAAAAAGGGGGCTTTAGAAATCCACTTCGTAAAACTTGTTGTAATGGCTTTGTTCACGATGTTTACCCATAATAAACAAGTTTAATAGTTAATAAAATCGTTCATGCATCAAAATAAAATATTCATACATGGAATTGTATTTTGACAAATGAATGAATGAATGAATGAAATGACTTGAGAAAAAGTAAAATGTACTGTCAAAAGTCATAGGGCAGTAATTTCGTGAATATAGTACTAAAACTTATATCTTTTGGTTGTTGTTATAAAGTTTCTTGTTAGATTTACACAAAAAAAAGTATTGTTGAAAAAGTAAAAATTAAGCGATGCTCAAGGACAGGTTCGAACTGTCGACTCCTGGCTCATAAGACCAGTGCTCTAACCACTGAGCTACAAGGGCGAGCTGCTAGAGGCACTGGTACTTTATTAAATATAAATATTTTAGTTGGTATTTTTGGTATCTTATGAAAATGAATTTTACATGGACCGCACTGTAGTTCAAACAATAGAACAAGTATTTGACAATCGTTTCCATTCAATTAATTCTACTATAAAATGCATAATTCACCATCTGATGATGCACAATATGATGATCTCCACAATATATCTGTAAATACTATCTACAACAAAGAGGATGTTGGTTCTGTCGAGCATTCAGAACTAGAAGGGTTGAAAGATGGTCGTAAGAAATCTGTTACTGGTGGATTTTTCTCAGCATTTAATATAACAAACTTAACTTTGATGGTCGTTGTGATTGTTGGAGTATTAATTCTCATTGGAGTAACTTCAGCAACATTTTCGAAAGTAATTAAAATTAATAGCACGGTGAAAGTGGTCGTTACACCACTTGGACTACCTGATTATGCTGATTATACTTGGGATGACGTTTTAACAGATACAAGTGGTTCAACTGTTAGATTTTGGATGTGGAGTGGTTAGTTTACTTATAATCGAAGACACTTTCTGTGTTTTTCTTCAACTTACAGTTTCACACATATGTAGTATATTTACTGCACCACATTGTATTGTTAACTGTCGAAGTTTTAACTAATCTTTAAATACTGTTGATTTATTACACGATTAAACATAACTGATAATGTGACACTTTGTTTCATTTCTCTGATATTTTATTAGGAAGTAGTCAAATCAACACATGGGTTGATGTATGGCTTGCTAAACAAGTAGCAGATACTTATGGAATCACGCTTGTTCGAGTCCCACTGACTTCAACAGCAGATGCAGTTACACAAATGAAAAATGAAGTCGTAGATAAAAACTTCACGACTGGTAAAGTCGATCTAGTTTGGATTAATGGAGAAAATTTCTACAATGCAAAATCAAACGGTCTGCTTTATGGTCCATTTGCAGCAAAAATCCCAAGTGCTGAAAACTTTGATTTTGAATCAAATCAAATTAAATATGATTTTGGTCGAACTACAAATGGCTATGAAGTGCCTTATAATGAAGCTCAAGTAGTATTCATTTATAATCTCGACAAATTTCCTGATGGTCCACCTCAAAGCATGAGTGATTTAGTAACATGGGCGAAATCAAACCCAGGAAAATTTACTTATCCTAACCCTTCCCTTGATTTCACTGGATCTGTTTTGATTCGACATTTTTTATATGAATTCGGACCAAGTGGGACGAGTTACAAGTCAATGCTTGGTGATTTCAGTTCTTCTGTTTATAATAAACGAGTACCATATGCTTTTCAAATGTTACGTACATTAAATAAATATGTTTATAAAATTAATAATCAATCATATTATCCTGACAATATCACAGCATCAGATACTCTTTTTGCCAATGAAGAAATTTGGTTGACTTTATCATATGATCCAGCACATGCCGGATCACTCGTAAGCGAAGGGTTTTGGCCTAATTCGACGATGAGTTATGTACCAACCACTGGTACCATCTCTAATACTAATTTCGTTGCAATTGGAAAATATGCGAAGAATAAGCTAGCTGCAATTGTAGTTGCTAATTTTATTGCCTCAATTGGTGCTCAATTCAACCGAAGACAACCTGAGCAATGGGGTGCTATTCAATGTTATGATGTTTATTCTGATCCTTTGACTAAAGGGGGTTGGCAAATAGCATTCGATTATTTGAAAACATACAAACAAACTCCTTCTGCCGCAAGCCTTCGCGCTGGTGCATTACCTGAGATGGTTGCGGAATATACCACTCATATGCAAAGCGATTGGGTGACATGTGTTGCTAATTATAGCAATAATGCCAATAATAATCTTTGTTCTGTTTAAATCAATAAGCCATATTATAATGGTGTGATATCAGTGGTATACTATGTATGTGTATGATCTATTCGAATATTTGAACAACAAAAACAATACATGCTTTCTTTTAATTCATTTGATTTATTTTATGAATTTGTACTAAATTTTGTAAATAAATATAATAATTAAGTATGAAATATTTAAAAATTTAAAATTTTTGTAACTCATGAAATATCCAACTATTGTGATATGATATGATCCTATACGATACGATTGTAAATAAATTGTGATGAAGTTATTTGATTTATATAAAATGTAAATATTTGCTTGTTTTCATTTTCAATGATTGATAAACAATATAGTAAATAAACAAATATAATAATAAATACTTTCCAAGAAAAATTATAAACTTTAAAAAATCTCAATTTAATTGTACATAAAATATTATTTGAAATAAATGAACTATGGCGTGATGACGATATCTTTAATAATTCAAAATTCGAAGATCTTTTTTTTAATTTTATAATAAAATAGAAGTATGACTATTATTAAAAGCAGGTCTACATAGAGGAGGGGTTACGGTTAAACGTTAATAATACATATTATTAACAAACACAATTAACTGACTTCAAAGGAAGTTCCTTTGATATTCAGTACTAATTCCATGGAATATACATTATTATTTAGCAATTATAAAAAATAAAAATCATCATAAAAATCAAAGAAACGCAATAATTTTGAAGAATGATTGACTGGATCATCAAAAAAAAAACAATAATAGTAACAATGCATCTTGGCAGCCATAACACTGCTTGTTATATGTCTTTCATATGCCTTTTATACAAGGTGTAGTTTGTCTGATCACCACTTGGCTCTAATTATAATCTAAGAATTAGTAATTATTTTTATTTGAACTATTATTGTTAGAACGAGAAAATATCGCTTCAATTTCATCATCAAATACATCATTTTTATCATTATTTTTGTTTTTTTCATTACTATATTCAATTGAATGATCAATATTGTTTCTATTATTATTATTATTATTATTATCATTATTGTTATTTTTATTATTATTATTATTCATATCAACATCATCATTACTATTACTTTTGGAAGGGAATTTGTTATATATTTTTAGTTTTTTATGCATCCAATTCGGGCTATTTGGATGAGCAATTACATGATATTCGACATTATTGTCTTCTTGTTCATCAGATAGATCATAAGCGAATCGTGTTTTTAATGATTTCATTGTTTTGGATGAATCAAGATAAATGCTGTTGCTCTCATTATTATTATTATTATTATTATTATTATTATTATTATTATTATTATTATTATTATTAGCAGAAATGCCATCTTGATTATTATCGCTATTATTATTGTTGTTATTATTTCTACCGTGATTTGGAATCGGAGAAAATTCAAAATTCAAATTTTGAAAATGTTTTGTGATGCTTCCTAAAGGAGAAGGAGAAATGAATGGTGAGGTTGAAGAGTTTATTCTGAAACAATTTTTTTCAAGAGAAGATGAAGATCTTGCTGATGATGACAACGAATATGAAGTTGGATTAAAATAATTATCGATATTTTGATTAGAATTATTATTATTGTTATTATTATAAGATTTCAATTCACTCGATGAAAATAATCTTTTTAGCAATTGACTATTATTATTGTTATTACTTGAAGGTGTCATAATGGAAATATCCTCTTGTGAGGTTGAAGGCGATGCTCGTAAAATATTAAGATTTATATTGCGGGCATTATTATTTTTTTCATGTCTTAAAGGATAACTAATAGCTTTATAAATTCTGTTTCTGTTTGATGTGCTCTGATAACTATTGTAAGAAGAATTACTATCATATGAGAAGGTTTGAAGTGACGATTCTGCTCCTATCTTGCAATCACATTCACTTATTAAATCTTTATTAGAGGATAAGTCAGTCAAATCATTTAATGAATGATAAGATCTTGGCATTGGAGTTTTCAGTGTTAATTTTATATCATTTTCATTGATTTTATTGATCGGAAAGGAAGATTTGATCATTTCTGTGGATTCATTGCTTAGACTATAAAAAGAAATAGCTGGTATCAATAAACCTTTATCCATTTTATCTATAACTTCGTTTCCAGAGTTTCTTTTGATATGTGGTTTATTAAATTGAACATTTCGACTATTAATTAGTGATTTAGTCAAAGAAGTGAAAGGTGATTCTTCCTCATCCATTTCAGCAATTCCAATTCCGCAACTGGCTTTTTGTGATACAGGATGCAGGGTGCAGTTATTTAGTTATTATGCAACATTGTACTGTAGCTTTAAATTAATTAAGACCTAACCAATCAATAATCCAGATAATTTTTGCAGCAATAGAGCTTTCAATGAAAGATGCATTGAATTGAACATATACAGTATTTATTTATTCATCCACAAAAACAATGCACACGCAACACATACCACACACGCACACCCCACATTATTTTCCGACCAAGGTGGCGTTTTTTTATAGATTGGAATGATAGCAAATAATTCATCATTTTTTAACGCAATGCAAACAATGCAAACAATCATTTTATTCAACAATGTAATTAAGTTATAATACAATACAGTATTATATAATGCAATATAACATACTGTATTGCACATAAGTTATGCTGCAGATAAACACAACTTGAGTTTGGTTTGTGTTGTTGAAGGCAACGCAAGGAAAAGACTTTCAAAATTTATTGAAAAGCACACAAATTATTTAATTCAATTAACATTTTAAATTTGAACTGCTGTGGCATAATAAACAATAAACAAGCAAATAAATATATATCATCGACTATTTGAAAATATAGTAAAAATTAATTTCATCGATGATAATTTTTCGAATAATTAATTAGGGACTCTGTTAATGGCTAATTATCGAAGTTGTATGAGAACGAACTAACATATATAACATTTATAAGAGAAGCATTCACAACATCAACATTGTTTTATCATCCATGTGAAGAATCATTTAAATTTATGAGATGCATTTTTGACTGCTTTGTTTGCTAAATGAAATGATAAACGATTGCACACAATGAATAGCTTTGTTATATCAGGCAAAATCAAGATAAACGTTTGCACACAATAAATAGCATTGTCAAATCAGGCACAGTTCAGAACTGATTGCACACAATAAATAGCTTTGTTATATCAGGCAAAGTCCAATTACCTTCCAATAACATAATAATCATTTATTACCATACAATATGCCAGTAATTTCTGACTACTGGAATAAAGTATACATTACATACGAAAATTAATTAACATATACAACATATGAAGTGAGTTCGTTTAATGAAATCATAGGTTTAATACATAATTTCATCAAATTTGAGAATTCGAATAATATCAATCTTTCGAAGATATTAATAACTAGATTGTGTTGAGTTAGATAAAGAGGATATTGATGATTCATAATCATCTTCTTTCAATGAGCCATTCTCATCATATGTCAGTTTACTTGGAGAAATATTTAACAATCTTTCCAATGCTGTATTATTCTATAATCATATTATATAAACAGAAAACATAATAAAAATGATTTAATAGCATCATCATCATTGTTATATTATTATTATTATTATTATTATTGCTATTATTATTACGATGATCATAATTATATGAATTATTTTGAAGTAGTTTATGGAATTTATCAGACAATAATAATAATAAGACAATAATTCATCACATATTTTGATAATTAGTGACAAGTTTTTCATACCTTATACACAGGGTTCAATAACAGATGCAATGGTAATGAACCATTTTTAAATAATTGAGTTCGATAATCCAAAAGATTTTTGAATCTTAATCTCCATTTATATTTATAAATAGATTCTCCAACACCTGATTGACGGAAACAATACCATAATGCTCTTAACTCCGTTAGGTCCATATCTTGATAATTGAGTGGCTTGAGAGTTGCATACGAGATCTATTAAAATATAAACAATCAAGAAAAAAAGTTAAAATGATTAATCAAGACTTTTTTTAGGTAATGAAGGATGGTATTTTGAGTCAGCCTGTTATTATTATTATTATTATTATTATTATTAATACTATTTTTATTATTATTTAACAATTTAACTCAATAAAACTAGATATTGTATTATTAATCATTAATAGTTTTACTTGTTTATTAAACAAATATGACCAAAAATAAATTTTATAATATTAATATCATAAAAATTAATTATCAACATTAAGCTAAAATTTATCACCTTGGCTGATTGTTGTTGACTTAAAGTTAATAATGAGAATAATTCTTTGTGTTGATTTACACGGCATCTTATCATCGCTTGCTGTCTACTTGCTCGGTCTCTTAACAAATTATGTGTCGAAATGGATTCAAAAGAAACTGTTTCTTGAAGACATGGTAATATGATACGCAACAATGCCCTAGAGAGTGGAAAATTTATAATATTATAATCATATTGATTATTATATAAGAGAAATTATAATAATTATCATTATAAATATTAGTAATTATAATAGAAATAATACAATATTATAACAGCAGAACTTCAATTTCATTATAAACCATGCCAAGGAGGTTTAAAATAAGTGATATTAATATATCTTTTTGAAGTTTATAGTAACTTACTTGTATGACTCATCGAAAATATCAGATGGTATTGGATATTTATCATCATCAAAATGGACATTATTTTTATGAATTTTATCTTGATTCATATTATTATTATCATTATCATATTGATTATCAGTTTTACTTGAACGATGATGACTGATAGTACTAATATCACTTAATAAACTAACAGAATTACGATGTTGAAATTCATCAAAAAATTTATTATCATTGTCGTTGATTGCATCTGTTGATGATGACCATGTTTGAGCGAGAGGAGTATTGACTGGCAACATCATACTTAACAAATCAATGTTATTGAAACAAAGAGTTGATGTATGAAAATAAGAAATAGTATCAATAATAGCAGATGAAAATGAGTCAAGATGTTCCATTTTATTATTGTTATTATTATTTCGATTCATTTTATTATGATAAGTTGGAATAAAATTTGAATTATAAAGTATAATTTTTGTTTGCATTTCATCATTATCAGCATTTTTTTCAAATGGAATTAATGAATTTAATAATTTGAAAATAAAAGTTTGTTGTAAAATAATATGTGATTGAATTTTATTATAATTATTCGTAAGGATTGCTTCATCTGCAGATGAAATGAAATTAGTTAATTTTGAACAAAAATATGAACAAAAAATTGATAAAGGTTGGAAATGATAAATTAATTCATTTTCGTCATTTATCATTTCAATAAAATTTGCGTTTCTTTCACTATTATTATTATTGATATTATTATTTGAAGATAAAATATTCACTTGAATATTATTTTGATTACGTAATAATTCTTGATTTGCTGTTAGTATCAAATGTCGTTGATTGTTTTTATCTAATTTACCATGTCGATTATTCTTTTGACAATGTTTAGAGCATTGACTTAACAAGGTTTCAATAGCCGTTTCCAAGCAAATTAGAATATTTTCCGTTGATATTGTGGCTATGGCATAATCATCATTTGTTTCAATTTGGCAACACGAATCATTGGAATGTTGTTGCTTTAGCAAAGAAGTATTGTTGTTAAATCCGCATAACGTTTCAGCTGGTATAGCCATTATTGAATCCATTCCATCATTGATATTTTTGTTATTTGTGAAATAATCACCAATCACATTCATCACATTTTTGAATTCTAGTGATTTGAAAAGGAAATTATTTTTGTCGTCTCTATTCTTTTGAAGTATTGATGCTTGTGAATAGTTTGCAATGGTTGAGATATTGCCATTAGTATCATCTAATTCTATGGACAATGAAGAAAATGAAGTTGATAAAGGAGGGTAACTTAACAAATGTCTTTGCACCACCATAAACCGATCGTCTTCATCAAATAATGAGATATATTGAACTTGTTTTCTATGGAAAGACAATAAAATTAGAATATAAAAATCATTAAAAACATTACTATATTCATGCAAAACAATAATACTATAGAATACAGTACAGTATATTATTACATATCATCACAATAAGAATACATACAGTACAGTACCTATCAATGAAGTACGTTTCACTATTCGCCATTACTAATGTTATCAATTATGTTGTTTTTTAAAAAATGTCACTCATGATATTATTTCATTAAAATACAGTTAATACTAAACAGTTGCGGGGTGTATTCAAATATTAAAAATATTATTACTGTAGGACTTCAGGGTGTGCAGTGAATATATCCATCCACATATTCTCAAAACGCATCCAACTCCTCCGCCAAAAAAATATGTTCAACAGTTTCGTGGTATCGTCATAAATGTTCTAAATCTCTTGTATTTTGTTAAAATTACTTTTATTAGCAAGTATCTATTGCTTTTATGGCTTTAAAAATGTAAAAATTGGTTTGAGATAAAAAAATAATCAAGTAAATCACAAAATTAAAATTAAATCAAGTAATTTAAATTGGTTTTAAAGAATTTTCAAGGTTTATATCCGTTCCGGATTTTATAGCCAAAAAGGTAAATCTTTCTTTAAGGAAAATAAAAAACAATTCGAGTCTTCTTCTTGACAATTAATTGAAACGCCGAGAAAAGGGGTGGTCAAATTAGTGCTCTTTTGTCAAAAAAAAATGATGTTCAAACCTAAAATTTGGCGATTTTTTTTGTTAATATGGGATGAAAAAGTTTTATTTACCCCAGCAGGATGTCTTATTAGTGCATTAGTGCCTTGATCAAGTTTTTAAAGCTCTCTTCGCTTTACGTGGTGTTCAAGATGGTTGTAAATCTGATTGCTCTTTATCAAGATGATGTTCCAGTTTTTGGTCAAAACCATCATTTCACAAGCTGTTTGTTATAGAGCGCCACTGTAACTACCCCTTTGTAATTCTCCTTTAAAAAATAACAGTGAAAGTAAAGTACTATCATCACCAAAAACCTAAAATATTCATTTAAATATTATGCATTTATGAATCTTTGTTAAAACTGTTCCAATATTAGAAGTGTGGCATTATTTACTGAAATTAAATTGATCAACCATTTCATGTGTTTGAAAAAAGAAAAGCAGTACAACTAGAAAAGATCGGTAAGTTATACCAAATATTTCCACCAATATTGATGGAATTAAAGTGAATATTGTGCAATATCCAATTAAAAATCGCAAAACATGAAAATGAAATATTATGTACATAATTGAAAGTTTTTCTCCCTAATCGTTGCAAACAAAATTACCATGCCGATTTTGCGATGAATGATTGAGGATATGCCACAATTAACCATTTTCTTACTTCTCCTATCACGAACCAAAGCAATGACCATCCAATAGCATTCCCCCAAAATTTGCCTGGAACTGCACCAGTGCCACAATAAGATTGAAAAATTGGCACATAATTAAAGAAATTAGCAGAAACAACAGCACCAATCCATGCGTAAAAAATAGGCCATCTAATGGACCATGTTAAAACCTCTTCATACATGCGATATAATATGTTATTAGACGTAGAAAATGGTAAATTACAATCTTTTGGACTAATGTTCATAATCGAATTGTGAAAATAAGGTGTTTTGATTCTGACACTAAGTAAATGACCCATTTGACCAACAACTAATGTAACATAAAATACTGATGACCCAATATTAGCTGCTGAAATATTATCTGATCCAAGATTCCCTTGATTAACACCCCAATTCCATGCAAATATTAATTGAGTTGCTCGGTAACCAATTGGAAAAATGAGTGAATTATCATCATCAGCAGGAACTGGACCGGAAATAGATCGAGTTGGTCCACGATCAGACATGTAAGAAAAATAGTTGTAAAATGCACCGATCAAATTCATATTAGCATAGAAGAAATAAGCATAAAATACGATTTTCCAATCCAATAATCGTTCTTTGCGTATATCTCTTGGCTTAACAGACATTAATGATATTTCAGGGGGCTCGTTCATCAGTGCAATTCCACCAAACACATCAGAAACACAACATATAACAATCATGAGCAAAGACGATAATGGTTGAGGCATGCCAATAAAAAACGTTGCGAAAACAGGAATTAATTCTGCCCAACTACCAGCTGAAATTTGATACGCAACAACCTTCCTTAGATTCTCAAATATGAGTCTTCCTTCCATTATGGCGAAAGGAATCGCGGAAAAATTGTTATGTAGTAGCACTATTGAAGCAGCATCAATAGCAACATCTGATCCACTTTGCATCGCAATGCCAACATCAGCATTCTTTAAGGCAGGAGAATCATTCACACCATCCCCTGTCACACCAACTCGGTGACCTCTTCGCTGACTTTCCTTCACTATCAATAGCTTATGCTCAGGTGTAGATCGTGCAAACACCATTTCTTTATGCTCGAAAATAAAGTCCCAAGCACCACTGGTAAGCAAGGGAATGTCTGATTCATTAATTAAGACGGCATTAGTTGTGGAATGAATACTATGTGCAGTTGCATTCAATGAGGATTGGGCAAGGTATGATTGGAAAGTATCAATTGTTTCATAAGTTACATCTACTGAAGAGATGATTCCAACTTCTTTCGCAATAGCAATCGCTGTAGAAGCCGCATCACCAGTGACCATCGCAACAATGATACCAGCACCTTTGATTTTTTCAATAGAATCTTTCACGTCCACTTTGGGAGGATCAGATATAGATAAGCAGCCAATAAATGTAATATTATTCGTTGGAAAATTAGGATGAGGAACAACATCATATTTGAAATCCATTGGAAATATCTCAAGTGATAAAGGACCAATCTGTGCTAAAGTGACGACTCGCTTTCCTAAACTTCCTTCCTGTTCAATTAAACGTGTGATTGTTGATGCAAAGTCAGCATTTAATTCTTTTTTGTCACCATTTCTATCAATATGACTTGATGATAACGGTAAGAGAATCTCAGCAGCACCTTTCATTAATACATATGTCTCATTTTCTTTTCTCACAACAACTGCAGAATATTTGAGTGAAGAAGAAAACGGTAATATCGCTAATATGTGATATTCACATCTATAACTATCAGCTACGTCACTACTTGAATCCACCCATTCCAGAATAGCTCGATCTGTTGCATTGCCTCCAAAAATAACTCGAGATTTTGCTTCATCTTCTAAACAACTGTTTTTAGACTCAATGTCACATGGAATATCCTCAATTTGGATAATTGATACACCAAAATCGTTCTTAACTGTTTCATACTGAATTTTCGCTTGATTACATAAAACTGCAACTCTATGCACAAGGGGGATAACTGAAAACGCATTACTACCAATTGATTCTGCAAGATTAAAATCAGCAGTGAAGAGATTTGTTACTTCCATTTTGTTTTCAGTCAAAGTACCGGTTTTATCAGAGGCAAGCATTGACATAGATCCAACCGTTTCAATGCAACCAAGCCTTTTCACTAAAACAAAGTGCTTATTACATAATCTTCTCGCAATATGATTTAATCCAACACTTAGAGCTAATGGTAATCCTTCTGGAATAAATGCAACTGCAACACTAATAGTATTTGCAATCATACTTGATAAAGTCATAAATCCAGGATGTTTTACACGAAGAAAAAATGTCCAATACAACGCAACTGTAATGCAAGTGATGACTGCAATGCTAGAAATAATATCTAATAAATATGCGATTTCTTTCTGAAGTGAAGTTGATGGATTATCACCCATTGCTCGTTTTATTATACTTGATAACTATGAATAGATTTGAAAACGATTCGAAGTTTTGTAAAAAAAGGATTAAAATAGAAAATGAAGTGTATCAACCATCAGCAGATTGATGGTTCCGAAAATATCGTATCAATATTATATATATATTAATTTTCCCATTGTTGAAAGGGAGCACCTGAGTATTAGCTCCTGTTGCGATGACGATTCCATTTCCTTCTCCTTCGACAATATTACATCCCATAAATACAACATTATTCGATTCCAAAATTGATATGTTTGGATTTGACATAGTGTCCCCAGTCACACTTTAATGTTTAAAAAGATAATTATTGTGTTTAATTTAACAGCTATTCGATAATATACATCTATTATCATATTTACCGCATTGGTTCAACTTCACCCGTTAATAAGCTTTTGTCAACCTTGAGATCAGAACTTACAGCGATCCTAACATCTGCAGGTACTCTCACTCCAATTGTAAGAACAGCCAAATCTCCAACAACCAGCTGTGAAACCTATTCAATAAATGCCATATAAATTGAAATTGGTTTACTTATTTTATTGTATCGTCTTTTTATTTATGTAGTATTTACCTCGATCTCGCTTGGTTTACCGTCGCGGATCACTGTACAAGTTGAAGGAATAAGATGCTTAAATCCTTGAAGTACTTCTGTTGCTTTAGTTTCCTAAAAATAAGTATAAGAAAATAAGGGCAATATATATATAGATATTATTACAGATTTAAATTAGAATTACTATTTACCTGATAAAAATTGAATAAGCTTGAAAGTAGAATTACTACAATCAAAACAATTGCTAATATCAAATTATATAGATTTGTTGGTGGAGTTCCAAATGGTTTCCATGATAAAAAAACAAAAAATGAAGCTGTCCAAAGTAAGGGACCAAAACCCGAAAATAATGAAAAGAAAGCTTTCATCCATAATGGCCATGGTGCAGAGGCAATTAGTTTGTTTGGTCCTTTGTCAATAAAAATTTGTTTGGCTCGTACAGATGTCAATCCAACTGTTAAACTATGAATACAGCAACTTGGCATTATTATCAAGTATAATATTTTAATTATCAATGCTTTACTTTGATGTAAAATATTGTGTTATATCATTGACATGGATGCAGTGAAAGTTTTGTACTTCCGACCCAAGCGCTCTCAACTCCGCAGGATCTATTATCTGTCTGTTTGACTATCCCAAATAATTAAGTAAAATGAACTAAATGTAACAACAGCTACAGCTTCAAATACCTGTCGCTTTGCTAAAATTGTTAATTCGTGAGACTTTTCAACAAAACCAACAACCAGTCTGTCGCTTTTCTCGGCCTTAAGATTTCAACAAAAGAATAATATCAAATGCTAAAATAACAAATTTGATTGAAACATAATAACATAATATTGTTCCTTCATCTGTCTGGAAACTACTGTAGAAGCACTGAAGCACTTACATGCTTACATCATACATACCTTTGACATGTTAAATTAATTCAATTATTCAATTCATAAAACCTGATTGATTACTGATTCTTAGATTTAAATGATCTTTAATTGCAAAGATCAGGATACAAAGAACAAATTACTCAAAATGCTTTATTTCCTAACTTTTGTGGTCAAACTAAGATTTAAATAAGTCAGTAATAAGCGCCGCGGAAATGGCAAACCCACATGCCTTCGCTGTCTGGCCATTTTATCGCAAAAAACATTTACTCGGGTTTTCTTTTGGCGCAACTTTCAAGTTACATTAAATATATTCATCATATGGATAATCCCATATTTCCAACAAGTTAAACTAAGCATCTGGTCCATCTTAAAACTCCGTCATTTAATATTGCGTTTAATTCTGCGTTATTATTTTCTGCGGATAAAATATATAGAAACAAATAAATGAGTACGAAAAAATGTAGCGTCTGTAAAATTGACAAACCTTTAAGAAGTTTTACATCCAAACAAAGTAAATGCATAATTTGTAAGTCTAAACAAAATAAGGAAAATTATATTGTCAACAAAATTGAAAGTAGGAAAGAAATACGTCGTGAATTTTTCAATTTCATAACTAATATGTGGCATGAATTTTCAGGTGAGAATACTTATTTGAATGACAATAAATACATAAACCATTTTATTACATTAGACAGGTTAAATGAGATGAAAAAACAATCTGAAAAGTACACTTTCTTGCACGCTCCAAAAGAAAATGTGGATGCTGATAA
>VKHH01006171.1:0-24754 GCA_015144975.1 Epipyxis sp. PR26KG
TATGGATTCTACTCTTACTAAGGTAATTCTACAAGTAAAAGATAAAAGATATGTCTGTGCTCTGTGCAGCACACACATAATAACCTGAAAAAAAAACTTAACCTGAAAACCGTCGCACACTTTAGACGGTAAATTTATAAAAAATAAATCCGTAAACCTGGTAAATGTATTTTTCTAAAACTCATCGAAAAACAAATTATATGGTATAATTTTGGTGAATTATTTTCCCCAGTTTTTCCCTGCAGTTCCAGCAGCAAGTTTCATAATATGGTCAGTGATTGAATATGGGTGGAAAGAATAGACATAGTAAGGATCGCCTATTTATCACCGCAACGGAATGGTCAGTGGAATATGGTGGAAAGAAGACTATTCGAAATTCTGGAGTTCGTGCATTACCATTTGACCATTGTGCGTTATCTCTGTCACCATACATAGATCCTGTGCTGCTCAGTCGTAACGGTGTTGTTTTCGATTATCTTAATATTGTACCATACATACAAAAGCATAGAAGTGATCCAGTCACTGGTAATTCGGTATCACTGAGAGACATAAAACGATTAAATGTTGCAAAAAATGCAGAGGGACAGTGGCATTGGTGAAATATGATATTTTTATTTTAATATTTAATGTTTTAATTTTCTCAAACTTTATATTTTGTTATTAGTCCTATTACTTGCAAAGTCTTTACCAGCAGCTCTCATATTGTAGCAATTTGGACAAGTGGAAATGTTTATGCATATGACGCGGTTTCTGAATTAAACATAAAAACAAAAAGTTTTGTTGATCTTATAAGTGGTGAAAGTTTCACCAGAGCAGATATTGTTACAATTCAAGATCCTCAAAACCCAGAGCATATCAACACCCGCGATATAAATAACTTTGTTCATTTGAAACAAGTGCGTGAAGAACAAAAAGAAACGTTAAAAGGTGAAAGTCGTTTACAACATAATACTACTTCAGAAGCTGTAATAAAAGAAATAAACCAACTAAGAGCTGCTGAAAAAGAAAGTGGTATTAAGAAAAGAACTTTAGAAGACATGACTTCAACATCATTCGATCCTTTAGCCGAAGAATATGAAGATATTCGATCAATTCTAGAATTGCAACCCTTAACTGTTGATATAAACCCAGGACAAATTAATACTGATGGTAAAGCTGGTTCTTCCCTAACGTCTAGTTCAGCAGGCTGTTTTACATCTAGTGCCACGCGAAAAGCAACTCCAGAAGAAATTAGAGAAGCGAAATGGAAGAAAATGAAAAAAGTAAGTATTTCCATTTTTTAATTTCATTCATTAAAAAGTAAACTTCGCTTATTCATTTATGATTGGACTCAGTTGTAAACGCCGCAACTGCTTAGACTTACTGGATCAATTGATCTTTAATAACCAAGATAAAGCTTAATAATATAAAAGATAAGGATCTTTTAAATCATTATGCTATTTTCTAACTTGAAAGCTTGAATTGGTGCCGCAAGATCAACATGTTAAAAGCATATTTTTATAGAAGATGCATTATCTGTATTTTGTCTATATTATTTATTTATTTATTTAAATATTTCTCCATTCATAATATTATAGCTTGGTAAAAAAGGATATGTTCAAATTCAGACGTCAATGGGAAATTTAAATGTAGAATTGCATTGCGATATGGCTATGTGCACTAGTTTTAACTTCATATCGTTATGCAATAAAGGTTATTATGATGATGTGATATTCCATCGATTAATACCTAAATTCATGGTACAAACTGGTGATCCAACAGGTACGGGATTCAGTGGTGAATCAACTTTCAAGGCTCCATTTAAGGATGAGTTTGATCCACGAATCACACATAATTCTAGAGGAATTTTGAGTATGGCGAATGCTGGACCAAACAGCAACAATTCTCAATTTTTTATAACTTTCAAAGAAACAAAGCATTTGGATATGAAACACAGTGTATTTGGACGAGTCGTAGGAGGAATGGTGACTTTAGACAGAATTGAAGAGGTGTGTTTGTATTATGAGTTCAATTTTGTTTGGTTTTATTCAATTTCTCTCTCAAAATAATATATATACTGTATTATATTGTAAATGTATTGACTGGCAGTGATGTATGCGTATTATAGGTCGGAAGTAATAAAAAAGATGAACCTCTCATTCCAATTAAGATTATTAAAGCTGTTGTTTTTACAAATCCAATTGAAGAAGCTGAACAATTGTTGCTAGAAGAAATTAAAACAAATATTAAGATAAGATTGCAAAATACAAGACAAGTAGTTTTACCTTCATCAATCAGTAACTCATTGCAAATCCGGGCGTCAACTACACAAAATCTTGACCCAGCATCGAAGAAATCATTGCTTTTAAATAAAATTAAAGAAGAGCAAGAAACCAAAGATTCGAGTGATAAGAATGAGGAAAGACGAGTAAAGCTTGCAAAACTTGAAAAATAATTTTAAATGATTGATCATTATTTAGCTTAACATGTTATAAAATAATTTTTATTCAAAAGTATGTAAATGTCAAACCGCATAATCATATTTGAAATTTAAAATTATGCTTGATATTTGACTGATGACATTTCAACCAACGTAATTATATATGTGATACGCAAATTAACACGTTGACGAATTCACATTTATTTCATTTGCATATTTATATCTGGTAGATCTTGGACATATCCAATTGCGGTAATTTTATAGTTTTACTGACGCCAGATAAGACAATTATTGGTTAATAGTAAAACTACAACTTCAAGTTCGCATAATACTGGAATATTCATTATGAGAAAATAAAAGTTATCTGGTATTGCATTTAGACTACATACCGATACAAATAATTCCGCAATGATTGTAATGATAGATTGAAAAATATTAATTTAGTAAGTCAATGGTTAGCAAAAAATGGATCGTGGCAATCTCAACTTAACTGGCTTAAAAATAACCTCTTGAACCACAATTTTACTAGAACCACAATCATCAAATTAGTCCACTAAAATTGCATCAGAACTATGAATGGAAAACACATTGAAGAAGTTATTAAAGATGGGGGATTTTGAGATCAAAAATTCTTTCCTCTCAGTCATTCCATTCATATTTTTGATACAATTTTAGTACCGGTAGCTAAATTCGATGATTATGGTTCCAGTGACATTTTTAACTTTGGCAAGAAGTTGAGTTTCTGTTGAGATGTTCCACATTGGAATAGGAGTCTTGGCAGGAGAACTATTAGGAGTGCGATCTTCAGGATAGATAATATAAAGAACTTGTATATACTTGAAGATTTCTTCCAACTCTGTCTTGTATGTAATGCGGACTTTCCATCAACTCAAGTTGAACATCATAATAACCAAAGTAATCAAAGATTGGGGAAGTAGGCAACCACACGAATGGTAGTTTGATCTACATCAGTGGGGTTCTTGAAGTAAACAGTCAGTTCATGCTTCACCTCTTCATCCTTGAACACGATCTCTAGAGTGGTTTCATAAAAATGAATGGGCTTGTTCTTCCTTGCTGGTGTTGGCAAAAGTAGTAAAAGTAGAACTAAGGAATGCCCTAACTGGAGTCAATCACATCCAACTGCTGGTACAGGAAGCGAGACATGCAGATGATTTCGTTGGGGTTGTTGATGTTATCAGGGTCGCACGACGTGGTATTTCTAGGGCTTCTGTCGAAATAAGTTGCGAGAGTCCTCTCCTTCCAATCTTGTCTCTGCATTCACCAACACAACTGAGTTCTGAGAATAGACATCCATATCGTATTCAGGAGAAGGCTCAGCATTGCCGTCATTCTTCTCGTACTGATCCTCTTCAACCAGATCCAACTCACCATCCTAGTTATACCTCTCTGGATAGGCTGAAACTCAACACTGATGTCAGGAACAACAACAGCACTAGCTTGGCAACTCCACGCGCTTTCTCTTTTAGTACTCACGTGGGATCTTCTTAACCGCATTTCTGAATTCTTCAGCTTGAACCTCTTCTCTGAACACCAATTATTTGAACTACAGATGCATTGATAATAAGCAATTCCATTGCCAACTGTTTCCACACCAGTCTTGGCATGCTTCTCCTCAGCAATTCCGAAGAGTCTCTGATGGCAATCACCTCTGAGCTTGCCAAACTTGATGACCCCAGCGATCACAAACGCTTGAGATCCTAAAATAAATCAAACATATTATTCATCAGATGAATTAATTAATAAATTAATGAGCAAATCCAGCCGCTGTGTGTATAAAATTGATGTTATTATTATTACTATACTCCATTTTAGATTTCAGATTTACTGCGTAGATATTTCCAACTGGGGTTGGATTAATTTATTCATATGAAATTATTATGCTAGAAAGCTACAATGATACATAAGATGTGTTTAACTTTCTATTACGTTTGGTAACCACTAAGCAGCGAATAAATTGTAAATGTATCACAATAGATAGCGTAATAGTGTTTGTGCAAGGGAAGTTAATGAGTATTTTATCGGTTTGATATACCATTTTGATCAAACAGAAAGCGCTTGATTTTAACTATAGTGTAACTGTTCCCCAATTACTAATGTTGTCAAACATCTCCTCGATTGGTTCAACTTTACTTTTATCAATTTTGATTTCATATTTTAGCGGGTTACTTATATTAAAACTGCTAGATATTCGATTTTATGATAGTGATGGAAAATTACTCCCTCTTCCATTATTAAATTTATTACAATCACCACTACCAAAACTCCATACTACCAATGTTTTACTTGCATTTTATAAGCTATCTAAATGGAAATATTTAATTTATACATTGAAAAATATAGTTATGGGATACGATTGGGTGGAATTGATCACTAGATTATTTTATAATTTATTTTTAGGTAAAGAAAATTTTAAAATTTATTTGTAAATATTTTTTATTATATTCTGTAGTTCGATTTCATTGGGTTATAATTATTACTTAAATTTGTTATATACTTTTGGTTATTAGAATCAAGTAAATCAAATATTATTGGATTAAGTTTATTTGGATATCGATTCATTATATTAGGAGATCCTGAATTTGTTAAGGTAAAACATACTATAATATTCATACTAAGTAAACTTATCAACCGCCTTATTATATTAATAGATTGTTCTTAGTTCTAATGATCAAAATTTTGTCAACCTTCTTAACTCATCTTTGTATCATCAAATAGTTGGTGATATTCCAATTCAAACTTACTCACATGTTGTTCATCCTATGATATTTCCTGTAACATCGTTGCGTTTAATCACAAAAATATCAATTCAGCATATTTTGACTTGTATTAAGAAATGGTCCAATGCGCTGTCGTCTGCACAATTAAAAAATAATATTTATGATAATCATAGCGACAGTAATAATATGAAAGATACTTTTTCTCGACAGAATTCAACCACTATTTTTACTCATGTTGATTTATTTGAAGATATTCGACAAGTAATTATTGAAATAATGTGCCAAGCAAGTTTTGGTGTCAATATTTCTTTATTATCATCATCAGTAGTCTCCTCTTTTCTTTTGTCATCAACATCATATGAAGAAGATGTGAAAAATAATAGTAAAACTCAAAAAAGTTATAAATTTAATAAATACTCTTGTGAAGAAGACATAATTAATGACATCAAAATTTTGACAAATGTTAATAATGGAAATTATTATCCAATTATAGACACTAATTCATCTAAATCATTTATACATCGCTATTTTATGGGAAAACCAAAACATGAAAAAAATGAAAATAAAATTAATGATTTGAAATCAGCCAAACGAATACATACGTTAATAGATCAAATAATAACGTATCGATCAGAAATAAAACAAATGATTCTTTCTTCTTCTTCTGAATCAATTAGTAATAATTATAATAACAACAATAATAATAGTTCGAGTTATCGTAATAATTTGTATAAAAAAGAAGATGATGTTGAATATGATTTATTATCAATAATATTACAGCAAGCAATTGAAAATAGTTTTGAAAATATAGATTTCAATCAAAATAAACAAATTTATTCAGTGAAAAATGTACGTGACCAATTACTATTATTTCTATTATCTGGTATTCAACCATTATCACATTTGATAACTTGGGTGATCATTGAATTATGTAACAATGATGATATGCAATTAAGATGTCATGAAGAAGTAGACAATATTAATTATCAAAATTATAATGCATCACAATCTTCATATAGTTACCAGTCACCAAATGGTATACAATTTCCATCTAATATTAACAATAGTGATTATAATATTACACTTGATGATTGCTCAAAATATGAATTTCTTACATTAGTTATAAGAGAGACACTTCGATTGCATCCTCCACAAGAAATAATCGTGAAACAATCTACTCAAATGACTCAATTCAATAATTTTCGAGTGAATCCGCCAGCATCAATAATACTTGATATTCATTCTATTCATACACATTCAGACTATTGGTATCTACCGAATGAATTCTTACCGGATAGGTTCAATCGAATGAATATAGATGACACATTGAAGCATTCTCATCAATATATACCATTGAAAGGCATACCATTACATAGTTGCTTGGATGAAAATTTCATAATTTCACAATCTATTGTAATTTTATCAATTTTATTATCAAATTTCCAATTCAAATTATCTGATTCATCAAATATGAATATGAACATAAACGGTGTAAACGGCTTAAGGAACAATCACCATGATGTGAAAAATCGACATGATAATATTAAACACAAAAATGTCAATCTCAATAGTTATTTTGATGGTTGCGATAATGATAAAATAATCAAATCGAAAATAAAAATCATAAAGCGGAATAGTTCTTGAGTTGCAGGATTGTTATGTATTTATGCATTATCAACTATTATTTTAATCAAACGCGATTTTTGTTGATCGTATTTTTTTGTGATTTTTCTGTTTCATATAATTTTATTCGGCTTTAAAAAGACTTAATAATTTAACTTTCTATTAAAATATTCCATATAATAACATACAATTTATCAATCAATTCTAAATTTCAAGCTATATAATATCATTTGAATACGATGCCCAAGCTTTATGGCTTTCAAAGAGCTTAACCCTTACTTTTCCTCTAAATTGTCTCTCTTGTAACTTTGGTTCTAATTTTTTATAAATTTCTCTGCACATAAATTCAGTGGTTGTATTATCATCTGGATATATGTCATTTAGATTTTTGAAATTGTATTCTTTCAGAACATCACTCAATATGTCTGATGCAAATCCAATATCGATTACCCAATTTGACTTCTTAACTAAATCAGAGCATATAAAATCTACATCAACAGTATAAGTAGCTCCATGCATATTTTGTGCTGGTCCAAATTCAGTCCCTTCAAGATTCAATAATTATTAAGAAATAATGTAAGATTATTGGGGTCATACTACTCAAGTATTGTACTAACCTGTGAATGAATGAGCGATCATAATGGAATCTCTGACGCCAAGAGTGAATGAATCACTTCCAAATACAAATACCATTAAATATTGAACAATAATTAATAAAACCGTAATTTTTAAAATAGAAAACATTTAGTATTTAATTACAGCAGTACAGTAGCAATTTCAGTTAACTATTTAATATCAATTAGATACTGATTATCAATCAATCTTGAATCCATCAATAACTTTTTTTTCCATTTATTGTTATTATTTGATTTTTTGAATTTTATTGTAATCCCCCCCCCCGCCGGAAGAAATGGAAAAAGAAATGGAAACAATACCAGGAATAAATAAATGTTGAAATAACCAGACAAAGTGTTATATTTCCTTGAAATGATCATGTTAGCGTTACATATCATCATTTTGGTGACATTCTTTTTTTGCGTATTAGCACTCAAAGATGAAAGAATATCAACCATTGAAGCAGCTATTCAAGCGTATCAAAAACAACATAGCGTTGAAAGCGTCATGAAAGCAACCAGAACTGAAATATGTAGCAGAAAATTTGTTATATCTACGTTTAGCTGTAAAGACCCTGGTAAATTAATCAAAAATCTTTTTTATTATTTTTTATTTACGATAAGATTTTAACAGTATACTTTAATTACTTGTTGTTGTTAAACTTGTTTGTTTATTACACCATAATTTGTTCATCAATATTATTTATAGGCAATAGTATATCAAATTTCATCGACAATTTCGTTTGGGCGATACTAACTGATCGTACTTTAGTGGTTCGAACATCTCCAAAGTTAACCGAAGAATGCAATAAATTTGGAGTTTTTCAAAGCTGGGTTGCTCAATCAAGTGTTGTGGAACCATTGTTAATCGCTGCCGGTTGTCCTATGGATAAAGTATTCCGAGTCACCGGTGCTCCTAAATCAATCAGTTGTTGTAATGTTGAAGCAATTAATGCAACCTGGTTGTCTCCTGGTGGAGCACATAAATATGCTCATGCAATTTTAAATCCAAAATTAGGCAATGAATTGGTTTTAAGTTCTAAAAGTCAAGTAATTTATAATAAATTATTCAGCAATCCTGATTCTGTTGCAAGTTATGAGACGTATGGATTATTGACACAATCTGTATATACTCTTAGCAATAATATTGACAGTAATATTAACAAAGACTCAACACCATCCAGAGCATTAGCTACAAAATCTTCAAAGAAGAAAAAGAGGTCAAGTCTTTTTTGGTTCTCTAATAGTGAGGATTCAAACGAAGATTCTGGAACTATTGGTGAAGCTACAAGCAATGTTGCTAATAATAATAATAATAATAATAATAATAATAATAATAATAATAAACGAAGTAAATCGAAATCTAATGCTAATAAAGATGTATCAATAAGTGTGCACTTGAATCATGCAAGAAGTTCTCGATCAAAATTCAATGCCTCATTTGAAGATGATATTTCAGATGCATTCATGACTTGTTTGAAACTTTATACGAAAGTGATCCATTTAAATAGAACAGATTCTGATGATGGATCAAAGTTATCATGTACATATTACATTGCAACGGATTACAAACCATCCGTTGACAAATTAGAAAAATTAGCAACTGAAATGAATTGCAAAACGAAATATGCTTATAATTATGAATATTTGCCACAAAATAATAATAATAAACGGAAAACACTGTCTTCAGGCAATAGTACAACAGGATTAATTGTATCAAATAATAATCCTATGCTTGATTTGACATTATTATCGAAAGGACAATATTTTTTAGGAACAAAAATAAGTTCTTTTTCTTCATTAATTGCTGATTATGTAGCTGTGAGTCATAGTAAATCGTCCATTGATTTTGATTCTGGACCTTTCTTATGGGGTATTCATGTCGATCATGTCAATAAAAAACATTTTCCATGCTCTCCTTATGTTGATAAATCATTCCATATTAATAGTATTAATAATAATTGTACTATGAGAGCATCTTATTATAATTATAAGACAAATAAATGTGAAGATAATGTGTTAGCACGTCAAAATCGAATAATAACACCTTAATTTTCATATATTATCAAGTTGATATGATATTATCTATATTAACTTTAGATTGAATGAATTATTTCTCATTTTTGATATGCTTTATAATTTTTAAATAATAATTATGATATTGTTTCTATGATGTGCAAATATATTTTTTTTAATTAGCAATATTATTGTTCTATTGTAAAATAATAAGAAGTTTATCTTCTTAATGATGAAATTAATGTTGATTTTGGGAAGTTAATAATAATCAATTATATTTTATTATTGTTAAGCTTATTCTTGTTTTAATATTCTAAACAGTTTGTGATCACATTTCATTCGCGTTACGTATTAACAGATACAATTTTGAGTTGAAATTCATAATAATAATGTGATGCATAGTCAGTTTATAGATCGCTTGAGTAATTACTGCCTGATAAGGAAAGCATCACTTTCTGACACAGTCCTATGGAATATTGAATAAATATTTTAGTTGGTTTAACATTATTTGTATTATAAAATAGTAAGTTAACAATAAATTTTGAATTGAATAACTTTTTAAATATTTTAAAAAAAAATAAATTTCATAGTTTTTTTCTACTGTACTTATGAGATATAAGAGGTATCGGGGATGCTCAGATACAATTGTCAAATATTTATGAAATTAACTTACCTACTATTCTATTTATAAAAATAAAACCAAAAAAAAAAAAATCAATAAAAAAATGTCAATATTTAATAAAACAAAAATATAAATTTATCAAAATTGGATGCAAACAAAATAAAATTATATATCTATACTAGTAAACACACTTCATAATTAACACTTCCTAGTTATGATTAGATTACAAACCTCTCATCATAACCTCCTCACAATTCACTTCAGAAGACAAACTTTAGGTAAAGTATGTGTATATATCGCTTCATTTAATAATATATATATCGAATACAACACAAATATTCATCAAATCATTAAATAATTTAATGAATAATGAATTTGATAAAACTAATAATATATAATCCTAACTGAAGTTTCCTTCATCAAATATATTGCTTTTGATAGCAAATATTTAAAATAATATTTCAATTCTTCCATAAAGAAATGGACGACAGAATATGAACCTATAGATAAGCTAAGTGGATTTATTATGATGAATGATATTATTTACTATTGAACAGCAGTAGTTAATCCATTCATTAATCCAATAATTTTTTATATTTATAACAATAATAATAATAATAATTATTATTATTATTACTATTACTATTATTATTATTATTATTATTATTATTATTATTATTATCATTATTCTTATTATTATTATTATCATTCTTATCATTATTATTATTATTATTATTATTATTATTATTATTATTAGAATTATTATTATTATCATTCTTATCATTATTATTATTATTATTATTATTATTATTTATAATTTATTCGTTCGGATTATATTTGAGACCAAAAATAGTCTCACCAAGACCTATCCATATCATCATTCTCATTATTACTATCATTATTATCATCATATTTTTCGACGTCTTTCACATTATTATTATAGTTACCACTTGATGTCACGCTTAATAATGATTTGATTTTTTGCTTCATGCGATATTTTATATAATCAGCGATATCATCATTTATAGAGATCGAATCATTCTGAGTCAAAGGATCATCAGGTAAATCCTCTTCATACGATGAACCAGAATGACGCTTATTCAAATCATTGTTATAATTATTTAATATATCATTAATGAATTGTGATCTTTTATTATTATTATTATTATTATTATTATTAATACTATTATTATTATTGTTATTTTGATTCACTTGATCAATCTGATTACTATCATAACTATCATCATCATTATTTCCATCATTGTCATTATTTTCATCATAATCTTTATCATAATTATTATCATAATTTTGTTGATTATATTTTTCATTTTCATTTTCGTTATTATTTGAATGCAATCTTTTATTATAATCGTTATCAATATTTTGGTCATCATCATAATAATTATTATGATGATTTTCTCTTTTTTTCTTTTTTTGCGATAATGAAATGTTTTGACTCGCTTGTTTAAACTGATTCGCAATAAGCACTAAATCTTTTGTTGCTTGCTGCAATGAATGAATGGCAGAGAGTTCATTCACAATCATATTATTTTTATTTGATTTCTTTTTTATTTTACGATTATTATTATTATTATTTAATAAATCATACATAGATTGTGATCTTGTCAATATTTTCTTTGATTTCTTTTTTATAATTTTGCGTTGTTTTGTTGGTGTAATATCATAATAATCTTTCAAATAAAATAATGGATTTTTGATAAGATCATCATATCGTAATGGTGTAGGTGAGAATCGATTGCTTTTACTATAATTAGAAGAAGATAATTTGTGACTATTTTTTGAGGAGTTATTGGTATATTTTGTTGGTTTTGATTTATTATAATCAGAATAATACATCCTTGGAGTAGTAGGTGTGTAAGTTCGATTATTTAACGACTTATTATTATCATTCGATTTTCGGAATAATGGCGATTGGTTTACATTAATATTATTGCTATTCATTACATGAACTTCTCGTTTGGGGCTGATTTTACGGATGGAACTCTCGGTCGGAACAAGGAAATGCTTAGTTACTATTTCATCATTAATTTCATTTCTATCGACAGTATTTATCCAAGCAGGAGAATGAGAGTAAGAAAAAGAATTATGGCTATTCTTTGGTTTGAAATAGGAAGGGGTTAGCGTTGAGGCGGCAGTAGGGTATGATTGATTTGTGGGTGTTTTATTTAAACTATTTTGAAATAATGATGGACTGGTATAGCGGCGAGGAATATGATCATAATTATCATCATGATTCTTGGATTTCCTAAAAATAATAAAAAAATAATAATAATGGAAAATAATAATTATTCAATACGAAACGAATTGAAGTCAAAACTGGAAACACAATGTTTCGAACTTCATCCCGTTTGTTATTCAAGAGTTTTCAAAATGATGTTGTACGATTTTATTCATCTTCATCGATATGTGATTAGTCAAGTCACTTATTGTACCTGTATTCATTTTCTGCCCAAATCAAGTCATCCATATCAGAAATAGAATATGATAATGGAGTGCTTCTATTATATGATTGTTTGCTATTACTTTGATGATTGTTTTGGTGAGAAGAATCAAGAATATTCTGAGATAAATATGATTTTTTATGAATGTCATCAGGTGTGAATACACTATTATAACTTGCTAATCGATGATGTGCACTAAAATCAATATTATTCTCATCGAGTAAGACATCATTAATTGGTCTTGTTCGAACAGTAGGTTTTACATGTCTCACTCGATCATAGCCTGTTAGATGTTGGGAATGACTGTTTCGAAACTGATTATTTGCGAAAGTTTCATCAACAGACCCTAGGGCTTCTAAGCGATGGAATTTCATCCAACTCATCAATAATGACTTGACAATTTTTGGAATAAGATCTAGCCTATCACGACCATTGGCTAGCTTATCAATGCATGTGGATTGATTTCGATCAATTGACTTGAAAAGAAATTTTAATTCATTTTTCACAAGTTTGTTTAGTTGTTCAATATTACTATTTGATTTATTGGTTATTTTGGAAGTGGGATTGTTGCCATCCAATAGAACTGCTAATAATGCTTTATTATCGATTAAGACGTTTATCAATGATTCCATATTTTCAGTTGATATATTATTGTTTTGTAAGTTCAAACCTGATAAGATAAAATCAAAAAATATTAATAATTCATATACATATCATATATCACAAGAAAATTAATTAAATTCCTATTATCAAATCCATGAGTTGTTCTATTATATTTTGCTTCTAATAGCATTAATTTGTATTTATCTAATTTTGTTAAGGTTTACCTAGTATCCATGAATTACCACTCAATAACTGGCAAAATTGAGAAATATTATTACCACAAATGTTATTACCAAACAAGCTCAATGCAATTAATCCATTCGAATATACTTTATTCATCAGCGAGTTGTCAATTTCATCGTGTAATTCATTTTGCCATCGTAATGTTGCATTCCAGTGCAAGCTATCCATATTATATTGATGAGCCTAGAATAAAAACAAATCAAATAAAAGGTAAAATTGTTAACTATAATGCATTTCACATCAGTTATAACATTATTGATGGAAACAGTATGCGTGGATCATATCACAATAATAAAGGGATAATTGGGATTACCTTTAGAATCTTTGTGATGAATGGAATACATTTATCAGATAATCCACAACTTTCAAATGCAAGCACTTGGATTGGAATTGAACATAAATATGGAGTAAGGATCTCTATGCCTTTATCTTCAAAATTAAGACAGTTTTTGAAACATAACCAGTTTATCCCTAGCAGGAGAAATTCAATCAAACAATTTTAAAACATCATAATAATGCAAATAACTTGTGACCTGACGGCGAGTTTTCAAGAGCACTTCCTAAATGATCTAATGACTTCAAAGGAATATGAACAGATTCAAATGAGACATATTTCAAATTTTGTGCGACTCTAATAAACATTATCAATGATTTTAATAATTTGTAATTTTTAGATGCGATGGCTGACGATATTCTTGATTGTCTGTCAACTGTTTGTCTCCCTCGAACGTCTTTCAAACCCCAATGATTGCGAACTTCAATACTTTCTATATTAGCTAATGCCTAATGCAGTTTATAATAATAAGTTGAAATTTACCAGATGATCAGATGATGATAACATGTAGGTAAAGTTTACCTTTGAATTTGTCAAAAATAATGACAATATATCAATATCTTGATCACTTAGTTCATTATCTGATAATATTAAACGATTTTTTTGTATTTCCACTTCCATCATAATTGGAGGTTTAATTGAAAAGCGGCTTTTTCTAAATTTAAAGTGATGCAATGTGGATAAAAATAAAATCAACAACTCGTCATAGTCATAGATCATACATAGATAAGTATTATAAATAAAAATATACAGTATATAACATACAGTATGCAAAATATAAAATATATACATAGTTGCATAGATACTTACTCATAATACGCATTCAATATTTTAGGCAGCTCGTTATTTGCACTCTTCTGATTTTTATCCAAATGAAGATTTCCACCTTCTTGGACAGAACTACTCATACCTTCAATGGTAGTTGGCTGGCTTACCAGACGAATTGCAGTTGAAAATTTTGACATCAAGCAATGTAATATGATCTCAAGTAAGATATATATACAATATATAATATATAGTATATATAATATAAGCAGGGGGGACCTAGGACCGGTCTTTATGTGTTGCGTTGGTTACAAGCATAAAAGTTTTTAATAAAATCAATTAGCTACAAGAAAGGACAATCAAATACGACAGCGGCTTGCCTGTTTTTTTTAAAAAAAAATCCAATACTCTAGAAGCGAATTTCCTAGAATGAGCAAGAGCGCAAGACGGCATTGCGGTGAAATGCTCAAAAAATAAAACCTTAAGGCAAATATTGTACAATATAACAACGTTCAAAAATTTAAAAGGAGATTCCCATGTTTTCTAGAATATCAAAACAAGCGTTATCAGACATGAGACGTTTTTCAAATGAAGCTGAAACTCAACTTGAGACTTGGATCAAGATTAGCTGCTGCTAAAGCAGAATCTGTTGTTAGTGGTGTTAAAGCAGAGCTTGCTTTAGTTAAAGCTGATGTTGCCGCTTTAAGGTCAGAAGTTAAAACAGATATTTCTACACTTAAAGCAGATGTAAATGAATTAAGAAAAGGACAAATCGAAATACATAAAGAGATGACTAGTAACACACGTTTACTTTTAGCCGGTACGTTTGGTACAGCAGCTTTATTTTTTGGAGCAAATAGATACTTGGATGCAAAACAAGCAAACAGCAAAACAAGCAACACCTTAACCTAACTAGAACTCTTTAATTGAAAAGAAAGAAGCTTAAGCGAAAAAGCAAGCTATCTACATAATTATGAGATGATGTCTTCAATCAAAGTTGTCCAAAATCCCCAGTTTTACTTTTACTTTTTCTGTTCAAATGAACAATGATTCAAAGAAGTTTATAAGAGGACTTCAATTTATGCTGATGTTTTCCTCTTGATGGATTTAATTTGCTCCATTATATTTATTTAATTAATCAACAAATTGATAGAAAAATGCATATGATATTCAATGTTATTGATATTATAATTGTCAAATTCAGAGAAAGTTGGAAACAATATATCATTGATTGAAGCTCTGTATGTTTTTTGGATAAGAAACATTTAATGATTTCTAATAATAAGCACATAATATGTTTTATATAGTATGTACGAATGTCTCCAGACTTATTCTATTATAGTAATTAAAATGTTTCAATTCTAAATTTTGTGCATTGTGTATATATAATAATAGGTCATGCAATTAAGCATGCAATGGGGCTATGCAATGTTTCATCTTGAATCGCATTAACTTCAATGAAATATCTAAATATCATGTATTTTAATTAGAAAACAAACAAACAAAATTAAATAATAAATTGAATTGTACTCACTTGACAGAATCAATTATAGTTTGTTCCAAAGGTCTTAAGATCAAATGTGCCTTATATAACCAATTAGAGTAATAATTCTTAATTCTTCTATTTGCACTTTATCTATATCTTACCTCTTTCGCTTTGTTACTCTCGATGTTAGGCTTCCTTGCTAGATTATATTTCATAAACTCTCGCTTCGTCATAGAATCAGACGTAAATAAAAATCTCACAGTTATATCAGCAAACTATAAAAAAGTGAAAAATATAATACTTAATTTCCAACATATTGGGACAACAAATAAACAAGTTTTTCTTTTAATTTATAAAATTTGAGGTTTATATCATATCCATATTATTGTTGTGAAATCTACCACCTGTCGTTGCGGAATTTTTATATCTGGAAAATTATTTGTAACTAAACTTAATATGGTATGTAAAGGCAAAATTTCATGCGAAACAATAATGCGACCACCAATTTTTACGTTCTCCATCGCTGAGATATGAGCATTGGCGATGTCGCTAAAACATATGGAATAATTAATCATTTAACTGCTTAACAAAAAAGCCACTTACCGAACATCTGACACTCCATAATATAAATTGGGTATCCCTGAAATATTTTAAATATAATTAACATAGCATCAAATAATAATTTCTATATTATACCTCTCAGTCGTCCGGTTAAATAGACCAATAGATGACGATGTGAATAAGAAATTTTCTTCCCTATAAAATAAAAGATATACTGTTAACAATTTTACACATAACAACTTAATGATAGTTAGGTGTGTAACCTATGTGTGGTCCTAATACTAAATGCGGAATTATTGAAACTAATTTAAAATGGCAATCTCCACGTTGAATATAATTCCATGCCATACGCTCTGCAGTTGTCATGCTGTATAGATCAGAGAACTATTAGTTAACTTATCATCTAAAAGTATAGAGGTTACACATACCAGTATGCATGAGCATTCCTAGTCAAAGAAGAAGATGTATTCCAATCATCTTCACAGTAACTTTTATTATTATCGAATTCATCACAAATAGTAGAAAGCGACGATGTAATTATCAATTTTTTAATCGAGGGTTTTGATTGACAAGCGTTTAATATTTTTTCCATGCCGCTCACAATTGTTTGATGCCACTGTTCCACTATGTTCGAATATATACTTGAATTATAACCAGGAACAAAGGGGCTTGGAGTAGCTGTGTGAATAACATACTCTACTTCGCCTGTTCAAATAATTTACAATAAATTTTCAGGAATGAATGAATGAATAATAATAATAATACCTTTAAATGCATTTTCCCATCTTTCTTTGTTATTATCATTCAGATCTAACTCTATTATTTCCAAACGTTCGCTTGCTTCAGGTATTGAAAATAAATGTAGAATCATTTCAGTTCTATCCGCCAATGATCGAAAAGTACATCTTACATTATAACCTTTCATTAATAACTGGTTTACAATTTGACTTCCGACAAAAGACGACCCGCCAATAACTAAAACAGGTCTCGTGGTTGCAACTTCCATTTGACGCCACATTAATTTTGATAGTTCTTATATTATCTTACTATATATTAAGCTGAATTGTATAGCCTATCGTACAGACAGAGCAGTAAAGATATGAATTAGCTCACAGATTTTATGAGTATAAAATACTAAAATTGTTTGCTTTTATGATACAATATATACTGTTTGTGTATACTGTTAAGTTTGTTTTGTGCTGCTTAGAGTTTAGAGCCTTCCTACATTCCTACTTGCCTATGTTTTAAAATGATTTCCATCTTCTTGGAAGCATTTCAACAACATTTTCCAAATCTCAATATTTTAATCAACAACTTCTCAACATCATTTTAGTAAGCAATAGTTTCGTAAATTGCAAGATTTTGCTTAACACTACTACCGTACAAAACATTATTACCGGTACAGCAGTGTACACTTTGGGACCTGGGATTTGCCTGAAATATGTAATATGCTAGTCTGTTTTTGAACTATACATATCAAGATCAGAATTTCTTTGAGCATATTTGAGATTTTTTTTGTTTAATTAGAATATATATTAGAATTTTTTGAATGATTGGTAGAAAATGCTAGTGACAAAATAAAATGTCAACAATATATGCAATAAATCATAAAATATAGAAAAATATAAAAATGGAATTTAAGGAGGATAGGTGCTCCATTAATCTATTCATTCATTCATTCATTCATTCATTCACTCATTCATTCATTCATTCATTCTCACTCGTCGATATAATAAGAAGGCTCCTTGTTATGTATTTTAGCTTTTTCCTCTTGTTTAGTTGAACTTTTTTGATTTGCTCAGTTGATTCCTATTAATAATTATATAATAACTCATCTTTAAATGAATGAATGAATTGCATTATAGAATTTTCATTAATTTATCAATTTGATGTCATTCATTCATTTATCTGGTTTACCACAGAAAATACTAAAATTTAATGAGAACTTTTGACATGTTTGAGAATAATCTAAGAATTTATTTTAGCATATTTGCAGTTACAACGTAAGAAGTTAGCCCCCCCCCCCAAATGCAACAAAAATCAAAAATCTGTTTTTAAAATATGCGATATGATATGGATATGTTATTATTAAATGCTCTAATAAACAGTTTCTACTATAGATATTTCAAATTATTCATTTTTAATAAATATGCTATTCATGCCAGTTTTTTAATTGTAGGAACAAACTTATTACAGTACTGTATTTTAACATAAAGCATAATGACGGATAATGATGCAAAAATCAATCGTACAAGCGATATCCGAAAATTGGTTGAAAAATGCTACAAAAGGTGCAATAACCTTTCCTTATGATCTATACTACTAATTTAATCACTGTGTTTGCAACCAAAGTTGTATTTCTAAGCATATTACATCATCATTAGATCATTAAATCAATATTGATTTTACATTCTTTTAGTGAATCTGAGCATCTATTATTTATTCAATATTATTTGTTGTTCTTATACTGTACTATATCTATTGTTTGATTCGTAGCCAATCAAATACCAATTTAACACCTCCTGAAAGTTTAGCTACTGAGTTGGAAAAAAATCAACTGGTTTTGTCTGATACTGAACTACAAGATGAAGACATTGAAATTTTATGTACCTTTATGATGCATGAAGAGGTAAAACTTCGCTGTTAGCTGTGAATTGCATACCAATAAATATAATCAACCATATAAATGTTTTGTTGGCATGCAGGTATTATTCAGCATAGAGAGTGTGGAACTCCGCCACAGCTGGACAACAACTGGAAGAGGACAACTTGCTGAATTGCAAAATTCTTCGTTCTCTGCAAATAATTACAAACTATTGAAGCAAATTTTTCTTTTTTTGCAGTGTTCAAAAAATGTTAAATTTCTTTCCTTTGAATCGATTCATTTACCACCAGATGCTTTAGAAACGCTCGGTATTTCACTGGGTAAAATAGCTTCCAGTAAGTATTTTAACTGATATTTAAGCATTTATTATTTTTTAATCTTATTTTATTGTATCGTATTAGCTTTGAAATGGTTAAGTTTCAAACACTGCAATATTGGTGATGAGGGTCTTGAGATACTCTCGCAGGCGTTATGTAACATCTCGTTGCAAGTACTTGCTCTGGAAATATGTAACTTATCCGATAAATCAATTCCATTTATTCTCAGTGTAATCAAGGTAGTTGAATTCCCTGCTTTATAACATTGATATTAAGTATTGTATTAGTTTTGTAAAATTGCAAATTTTGTTCACATTAAATGAATATTATCTCATAATCTAGGCTTCACAAGTAAATGTAGAAGCTGAATACTGGAGTTTCAACGAACAACGTTTACTCAATGGTAAAACTAAAATTGATAATGATGCATTACGAAGTTTTGGACTAATCGCTTTAAGTTTATTTGGAAATCAATTTGTTGGTCATGATATTGCTCCGTTAGTAAATATGATCCAACATAATCCGTATTTGTTAGGTATGTAATTTCATTTTTTCACTTTGAATATTATATTCCAAAAATTGTTTCTTCAAAACAACAAAAAAATCCAACAATAAAGGTATAATATAAGCATTATTATTATTTTTAGGCGTAAATCTAGCTAACAACAAGATCAGTGATTCCAATATTGATATTATAGTAAATAGTTTAAAGTCTTCATCAATGCTCACAGTGTTATTGAAGGGTAATCCAGGATTTAAGATTAGTTCCGCTCAATCTTTGTGGTCGAGTATACAGTGTAATCATTTCGACGTTGTTAATAGTAGTAACGATAATAGAAGAATTAGTTCTAAAAATATTTCATTGGCATCTCATGAAAGGCTGAAGAAATTACCAATAGAAACTAGAGTTTTGATAGAAAATTGGACCAGATTACAGCAACTAGAGGCATTGGCGACTGATGATGATAAATCAAAGCACAATATTAACAAATCATTAGATAGCGCGGGTAGGGTGAAAAGGTTCGAACCAAGTCATTCCATGCCAGCATATAAGTTTCAAGTCAAAGGATCTCCTTTAATTAAAATGTCAATTGTGAATTCTGATAGTATTGCGAGACAGAATAACAATGATCTATTTGATTCTGACCAACAGATCTCTCCTATTACACATAAACATAGAGAATATAGGGTTCATGAACCACCTATACCGGATCCTGTGTTCTCATATGATCAAGAAGAAAGTACCTCATACCCAACAGAAGTTTACTATTCTCCAAGCAGACAAAAAGTTTTGATGCTGAATTCAAGGTATGTACACTGTAAACCAATGTACTCGAAGATATTTGATTGTGGTTATTTATCGCATCATAATTATAGCGCGCCTGCTTCAACACATAAAATCTCCCAAATGAAAGGTGTTCATCACATGGATGATCATCAACGATCATTATTATCTTTGAGAGGACCTCACTACACAGCAGATGATAATAACCCTACCTACCGAGGTTCAACTGTTGCAGCTCATTATTCTCCAACAAAAACACCATTTTATGAGTAAGTTTAATTTTTCACAATATTCTTTATTTCATACAGAGCAATGTGCATCTTTGTTCATTACCATTTGTAAGCTATTAGTTAAATCTTTCTCAAGTTATTTCATATATTTGCAATAATAATATAGTTTACAAAATGCTCGTTCAAAGTCACCGGTTAGAAGAAACATGAGAGCATCAACTTCTTTGGAAGATTATTTGATTCCCTTGAAATCAAATGATCCTCTCTCAAACTATTATTCGCATAGAAAAGAACTCAATCAATCTATCCAAAGCAATTTCAACATTGAGCAAATGAATCAAACTGAACAGTTTCATTCTGTTCTAAGGAGAGAACAAATCAGATCCAGTAACATTCGTAAATCGTCACCACGTAGAGTTGAAAGATCGAATAATAATCACAATAGACAAATGCTGGAAAAAAATAGAAGTCGATCTTTAAGTCCACATCCACCAAATAGAAATCATGATCATCAATTTAAATATTTTAGTCCATCATATGCGAAACCACCATTCGCAGTTAGAAAAGTGCCTGATAATAATTCAAAACTTCATAGTTTCTGGAGTCCTAGATCTGATTGGGAACGCTGGCATGCTGAAATGGAGAAGAGAGATAAATTATCTTCTAGTCTGTCTAATACTTGGTGGTGGGATGAATTCAATAGAAGTAATAATTATAGTCAAACCGAAAATAGCTTTTATCAAAATAATAGGAGCTCATCTAATGCTTATATATCTGACCGTGAAAAGGCTCGTTATGAAATATGGAGAGAATCTGTTGAAGAAAAATTACACGATCGAAAATCTTTAAAATTACCCAATAAAAGAAAAGAAAATTACATATCTCCATCCAATAATGAACTAATTGCTCATAAACTAATTAACCAAAAAGAATCGCTAAATGATTCTTTGGCAAAAGCAGAACAAAGCTTACAAACAATTTCTGAAACATTACGAATTGTAAGTGAGTCTTTAAATGAATCTAAAGCTTTAAATCAAAGCGTATCAATTGATTATCCAAGTAACAGTCAAAAGAATACAAATAGTCCTAAAAGATATGATACATCAGCTTCGCCCTATCTTTATCAGAAGAAAATGGATCAACATTTTGATTACTATAGTGCTGATGGAGAAAATGAAGAATGAAATTATCTTTGATTTGAATATTAGTTGCAGCATAATGGTTGTTAAGTCCTAGCGGCAGATCTGGTTAACTAGCCGATTAGGATAAAATGGTTCAGTCTATGTATTATAGAATATATTTATTTCTGAAACTTAATTTTGATGTGTTGAAGTGTTGTTTTTACGTGAGATATAATATAAAAAATGCCTACATGTTTAATGAAATGTTTAGGATAGCTTAAATTTTAATAATTAAATAAATCGTTCGTTACTGTTGGGACAAAATAAAATAATAATATTATAACTATCATTTTTCTGAATAATCTGATTAAGTTTTCGGTGTAATGATAGTTTTCAACTGTATTCGTCAAGATCGATTCAATAAATATTTTGTCTACTGTAGATTGAAGATCTACTGTATTGAAGAATGGAGAACGGAGTAAATAAATCATTTCAAACTGTTTGGTAGTGTTTTCAACTATATGACTTTATATTCAAAATTTAACCAGTGTGAGTAAGGCAGTGTACAGCAAAACTAAATTGAATTATCAAAACTTTTGTGTTGAAAAAACCACCAATGCTGTCTGTTCAAAACCTTTTTGTGTCCGACAAAGATATTTTTCTACCTTAATTATTGATAACATTTTACTATTAAAGTTAAACTTATTTTCTTTGATTCTTATGTAATAGTAAGTTAAAGTTCGAGATACTGCGTCATTTATTCATTCATTTTTTCCCAACGAAAAAATAATTATTATTCCGTGTTGTAATAAATTGACTGCATTATTTGTTATGAAATCGTACTAATCGGTATTGTTTTTAATTAATTAGTGGAAGTGAAAGTAAATTTTTTTCTCGATATACTTACTGTATTAACTTACGTTATATATCCTACTAAAAGACTAAAAGACTGAAAGACAATGTTTAAACTTCAACTTAGACAAGTAAAGAATATCCCAATAGCTAAACTCCTTAATAAATTTTCTTCGTTTCGCTTTGCCAGTTCATTGATAATTGGAGAATACGATCATACTAATTCTTCGATAAATTCTTCAACTATAGCAGCAATAACGGCTGGTAGCAAGATAGGGGAGAAGGTATACCTTAATAATACTAATACATAATTACCACTATACTGATCGTAATGACATATTTTGTGTTAGGTTTCTCTATTGTTTATCGGATCGAAACTAATGGAAGTTGCTGAAAAGGCGGCTTCAATCAAAAACGTATCCTCTGTAATACTAATTGAACACAATTCGCTTGAAGTTCCAGTAGGAGAAACTATTTCCGACATAATTGTGAAATTAGCTCCACAATTCTCCCATATCATTGCAGCTACTTCTAATTTCAGTAAAAATTATTTGCCTCGAGCTGCAGCAATCTTGGATTGCTCTCCTTTGACTGATGTAACGAATGTGGTTGCTGAGGATACTTTTCAACGGCCTATGTATGCTGGAAATGCGATCTCTACAGTGAAGATGACGGATGCCGTTAAAGTAAGTTATATTTTAAATACCATCAGATTAAACTTTCACTATATATTAAGCTCAGTATTATTTGGTATTTGTTTTGAGTTAAACTTTTATTTGTTATATTAATTATAATGCGACACCTAGCATGCATGATCCTTCAAGGGCTCTTTAAGAAATCCTATAGTTATCATTCTTATCTATTTTGTATAGTTCTTGTTGGTTCGTCCAACTTCCTTTGAAAAAACTACGGAAACTAACGCAACTCCTGCTCCTATTCAAAATCTCCCTTTTGAAGGCACTATTTCCTCTCTATCAACATTTGTTTCTGAAAGCTCCAGCAAGTCAGAAAGACCGGATTTATCGTCTGCAAGAGTTGTTGTATCTGGTGGTAGAGGAATGAAGAGTAGTGAAGGTTTTAAAATGTTGGATACTTTGGCAGATAAGTTGGGAGGAGCTGTTGGAGCTTCTAGAGCTGGTATAAATATTATTACTACTATTAATATTTATACCAGTATCAATAACCCTGTCATTCTGGGGAGTCATATTTAAAGTTCTCTTTTAATTTATTTAAATTTGAATTCATAATTTGTATAATATTTTATTTCATTGAATTAAAGCGGTTGATGCAGGATACGTTCCCAATGATTATCAAGTTGGACAAACTGGAAAAGTTGTTGCACCTGATCTCTACATCGCGGTGAGTGACATGCTATGATGTGATGATGATGATGATAATGATACTATTAATAATGAATAAACAACTGTAACGGAATAGTTTGTATCATATATGATGAAGTATATGATTTTGTGTCACTTGCCATGTTATGTTTGTTCTATTATCAGGTTGGAATATCCGGAGCGATACAGCATTTATCTGGCATGAAGGACTCAAAAGTGATTGTTGCTATTAATAAGGATAAAGATGCTCCTATTTTTCAGGTATTGATTATGATTCTTTAAGCAATGAGTATGATATAATTGATGTCTTTAATAATAAAATTGAATAATAAAATAGTCTTAATTAAGTTTGTTATTACTAATATTACTATTATTTATTTTGAACAAAATTTAAATAATTTCTCTTATTATTATTATTATTAATATTATTATTGTTATTATAATAGAATTCGATTTAATATCCCATAATATTACTTATGCTTATTATTCACTTTGTTGATAATATGATGATAATTCGT
>VKHH01006172.1:0-24749 GCA_015144975.1 Epipyxis sp. PR26KG
AATCATACAGTAAGTTACCTTGTCCAAGCTAATAAGCGCTTCGCTCATATCAATCTACTATCTAGTTCACAACACATGCATCAACATTATTATGGCGTATACCAGCTGGTAAATGACCTAAAAGGCTGGTCTATTTTCCCATAAGCAGCTATGATTCACTAACGGTAAAACCAATTGATGAACCATGGAAAGCGTGGCGACAATAATTATTCCCACATAGATTTTCCATTTATTATCAGATAAACCAGTGGTAGCAGGAATAGTGCTGACAGCAAAACACACATTATGATTGTTAGGAATTATTATTGTTATTATTAGTTGTTATTGCTTGTGGTGGTGTTTGTTTTAATTTTCTCCGAGAGTGAAGTCGGCGACATCCTCCTAGTGTCTTTCACCATCTTCTTGGATGATGTGAGCTTGGTAGATTGCAATGTCATTCCAGGCATCGCTGATTTGTAAGCATCATCATCGACTTCATTCTCTGCCATAATGGAGATTCCGCCAGGGACTGAGCTGGTGCCTTTCACACCTGCCACTGCTTTGGGTGACGATGCAGCAGCTGCGCGATCTGAGGTGACATTATATATTATTTATTAATAAACAATTAAGTAATCAGAGCATAAGCAATAGGGGCTCATTATACAAACGATATCACTTCTCTTTAAGCTAGTCATGGGTACCTGTTGGTGATGGTGACATTCTGCGGGTTTGCACATATCCCGGGAAATAGCCCGTCACATCCGAAGCTGAATAAGACAACATCCTCCTCGGCTTCAATCTCTCGGCCTTTTGAGATGCTGTCTCGGGGACCCGCTCCTCAGGGGTAGGATACAGTGAATCAGTGACACGATCCCTCACATTCACGATCATCTGAACAACACCAGAATCATAGTTTATGTATTCCGGACTTGGTGTGTACCTCACGTAAACTCTGAGAAGAAACATCACAACAATTATAAAATAATATTATAACAATAAAGTTAATTATGATTTTAATATTCAAATTTCTAATAATTATAACTACAATTATAAGAAGAATGCATTGTAGTGTACAAAAATTAAATAATATGATAGGATTTAGAGCATATACAGACAGCATAATGCGACATGACATGACATGACATGATATATGAGTGCGTTGTGCTCTGTGTTGGATATTATATTATCTGATCCTCAGACTCACAAACACTCATAATTACAACATAACCACTCGCTTATTATTAAAATTATGATAATAATTATGATAAAAATTATGATTATTCGATATTATTGTGAAAAGAAAATCTGAGTTTGAAATGTAAATCTTACTTGTACTCCTTCTTTTTCCTAAACTCAAACCCTCGCAATGGTATGATTCGCTTGCCTTTTTTCGTCTTCTGATAATAATAGAAGAATGAGCCTGTGATGGTACCATTGACCTCATCCTCACATACAGCATTGAACTGCCTGGAAGGAAGGGTGTCTCCGATGAATAAGTTCAAATCAGAGACCTGCTCCCATCGCACGGTCGGAATCAACTTACTCACAGTCACCCTCACAGAATGTAACACAGAGCAGTACTTGTTCAAATTACGAGGAACCAACAGGACAAACAAATCCTAAAATGACGATTATAAAAATAATATTAATAAAATGATAAGATTTTAATTTATCTAAAAATGAATTATCATCATAATCTAATCAAAAATAAGTTTATTTTGACGATAATATCGAACAATGCCATGCCACGATATAATATGCCACAGCGCGCATATCTTTATATTCATATCGCTAAGCAACTTCATGCTGGGAGTATCATTATCGCACAGCAAGACATCAAGATCTCAGTTGCAATAAATAATGTTATTGCAGCCAAGTAGCCAAGTGCGATTGATCGCTCAAACTCAATATTCACTGTCTCTTAATTATCATTGAGACGATTATTATTATTATTATTATTATTTTATTACTATTATTATTTTATTATTATTATGTAATGAACAACCTGTTGTCCTCCATTCAACACAGTGCCAAGAGGGGGACTGTAGACACACCAGAAATTCGATTGTTCATTATTATCTTCTTCGCCAAGGGGATATGGCACCAATGGACCGCTTACTTCTCCATCCGGATCCTCACACTCAGCATTGAGCTGATCAGCTGACAAAGCAGTGCCCAGTGCGATTTTGTCCGGCTTGCTCCATCGAATCGTAGGTGCAATTCTTAGGACTACCTCAACGGATATGGTCATTGTCGCACGAGTGAAATTATTATTGATACTCGCACCAGCATGCCCGTCACCACCGATACTGTCCGGAACAAACATCGCTGCCATATCATAGAAGCCAGGAGATCGGAATGCTATACATAACAGTGAATAATATCAATATTAATATTATTAAGATATCTATATACTACAAAAATCATATCAATTGTCTAATTGATATTTTTGGAAACTTAAGAAACTGTAAAAATATTTCATTACTCACAAAACTATCTACTTAGAGATGAAGATATATAAAAAATTCTTTCTTTTAAATCAGTTGTAATATAATAGTTTGCTTGTATTGCTTTATATCAAAAAATAATAGTTAAGTAAAAGGTGTTAAGAGCTATATAGTTACACCCCTTCGAAAATATGCCGGACAATTGATTTGATTTTTGTAGTACTGGTATATTGTATGATTTATAAAAAAAGAGAAAAAATAATAAAATAATGATAAAAACATCAAGAGTCGAGGGTCAAGGGTAACTTTCAAGGATTACAGGCTACAATGATTATGAAGAAAAGGCAGTCATTATCATTATTCAGCTCATTCAACCAATCATTAATTAATTAACTACATCAATCATATGCTAATAGTCGATAGACGATAGATAATATAGTATTAATTTACCGTATCCGATGGGAGGGCTGAATGTGATCTGGCCTGTCACGCCTTCATCGGTGCACATAGCAGACAAGTGACTGGAAGACAGTCGCTCTCCTACCAACAAGGGGGTCCTAAACTTAGGCCAGTGAATGGTAGGTGTCTTCTTCATAATCTGCAGAGAGATCGACTTTCTGACTTTTCGATGCAAATTATAATTATTCGGGATGAAAGTGACATGCAACTCCTCACTGCCGGCGGGAAGTACGCTCCCTAATTATCAAAAAAGATATCAATTAATATGCCAATTAAAAAATAAATAATGATTTTTATTCTGAACTGTCTCATTACAGGTCATGATGAGATCACAGGCAGTAATATATGATAGCATAATGACTTGATAACTTATGCGTTATTACCTAACGGTGGATCGTACACAAACCTCCCTATCATGGGGAGTTGTTTCAAATCATTCGTCACAACGAATGCGTTGAGTTGATCTTCGCTCAAAGGAGTTCTGTATGTGATTGGCTCCGGACGATACCATTGAACAATTGGAGGAATCTTCTCTGCGACTGTCACGCGGACGGTCTTGGTGCATTCTGTGAAGTTGAGCGATGCTTCTTCTGAGGGGACATAAGTCACTGAAAAGGAATAAACTCCAACAGATGGGATCACATGACCGGGCATCGGATCGTACATGAATTGACCAGTAGCTTCACTCTCAGCGCAGACAGCATTCGCGATGTCGCCCGGTACCGGTTCAATAACATCCAGTGGGTCCACAGAAAGGACATTCCATTCGATCGTTGGAGTAGCTTTGATGACTGTAAGCGATACAGAGGCTGTCACAACTGCATAATTTGTCATATCATGAGGATAGAAGGTAGTAGTCAACACATGTTGACCAGCACAGAGCTTGGTGCCTAGAGGGGGGTCATAACGGAAGTTACCCAACAAAGAGTCTCCATTTCTCAATCGATTGGTTGCATTCAAGACAGCAATCGAATCCAGTGTTACTCCATAATAAATGGCTTTTGGTTGATTCCAAATGATTTTCGGCACGATTTGCATCACAGAAATGGTGACGATCTTCTCCGCAGTCAAATATTTTTTCATATGCTCCTTGTCAGGCAGAAATACCACCTTCAGAGCATGATTGCCCACTCCTAACACATCGCCGACACTGTGGTCATATCTAAATAAACCCTCTATTTCATCACGAACAGTCGCACTGAAATGACTACTCGACAATTCTGTGCCATATTCAATCGAAGAGGGCTCGTCCCACTGTATGTGTGGCGTGGAGCGATACAAAACATCCAAGGTCTGAATGCGTGAACTGCTTGCATAATTATGAGCGATAGAATCTGCTGGAAGAAACACAGCAGATATTTTATATGTTTTTGCCTTTTCAAACACATAATGAATCTTGTCGATACTTCTTTCAGCTACAGCAATATCATGACTCTCCTCCTCACTGTTGCTGTGGTCGATACTTTCATTCACACTGCACCGTCCCACCTCATAGCCATCGATTAAGTATTGAATGACACCAGGCACGTCTAGTTCCTTCAAACAAGCATTAAATAATTTGTTCGAAATTGGCTGTGAAATATAGAACTGCTCTCGCAAGTTATCTGTGTCCCAATCCCACACAAGGGTTGATCTCTTCTTGTGAACGATGATGGTCACTGACTTCTTAATGCTGCGGTAGGTTAGTCCATCTTTGGGAATGAACTTGACTGTGAGCTGCTGTTTGCCCGCATTCAACAAGTAGTTGATAGAAGGAGAATATTTGAATGATCCGAGGACCCCCTCGTCAATGCAGATAGCATTCAACTGTACCTCTGACAACACGGTGCCATACTCAATATCATCCGGGTTATTCCACTCCAAGTTTGGTGTTTGTTTATGAAGAACAGTGACGGATATTGTTTTTTGGCCATGGCTATAATCCCATTCGGCAGCTTCGTCAGGAATAAACTTCACGGTCATCTCGTATGTACCGGGATGATCAAACACATGTTTATGAGGAGGATTATACACAAACTCTCCGTTAATACCGTCCAAACAGGTCGCATTCAACTGTTCATCAGAGAGTTCATCTCGCACGTCTAAAGGATCTGAGGGAGCACACCAAGAGATGTCAGGAACAGCTTTGTATACTGTTAAGTACACGTCCTTCTCCACCGAGTTGTATTTGATTGTATTACTGGGATAAAATATTGTTCTTAAGCCGTGATCACCAGCATGAAGCAGCGTGCCGAGAGGAGGAATGCACTCCACTTTTCCCTCGACAGTAGTGGTTCCTGACTCATCTGTATCATCGTAGAACTTGGCATTGTATTGGTCATGGGAGAGCAATGTCTTGAAGTCGATGGAATGAGGCATTTTCCACATCACCACAGGATCTATCTTGTCACTTACATGAAACGGAATGGTCAAAGCACACGCGGTGTAATTCTCTGAGAAAAAAACTCCCAATGGTGTGAAATAAGCAGCGATGTCGTAATTACCCGCTTTGTTACACTCCCAACCAGCACTTAACGAATATTCGATCTTCCCTTCGATCTCCTCAACATTGCATTTGGCAAAGAAATACGATTCTTCGATTATTTGACCAACATAAAATAACTATAATATTATAGCAATTACATGTCGTTATTATTTAAGTATAATATTATGATGTGATTGTAGTAGTGATTACGCCCAATCGACCGAACTGTTGCAATCATAGAAAATGAAATAATATTTATCATCCATTCATACTGTATCAGTCATTGCTTACATGAGGAAATGGCCATATTAAGTGAGTTTGTTGCTTTTCTACCATTATTGCGACCGCATAATCAACTACAGCGTATTTGATTGTGTCGCTTGGTGTGAAGGTGACTCTTAGTTCATGCTTTCCAGTTAAGAGGACCGTGTCAAGTGGAGGATAATACACGAGCATGCCTTCTATGACGGGATCTTCATTAACACACATCGCATTGAGCTGATCCGAACTCAAAGGGGTGCTATAGCTTATCGTTTCTGGGGTATTCCATTCTATGACAGGAACAATCTTCGGTATCACAACAATCGAGATGCAACTAATCACTTCAGTGAAATTCCGCTTGAATTCTGGAGATGTGATGAAGCGAGATTCTAGCTCGTAAGTGCCTAGAACAGAAACAATCATTAAAATATGATTGAAATTTTTTAATTAAGTTTGATGATTTCTATTTATGTTTTGTTTCATCTTTGAGAAACTTCATTAGCCAAAGCGATTGCTTATGATAATCGCTATTAGAAGAACTAGTAATAGAAGAATCGTGAAAAATAATGTCATTATTTATGGGGATTACCTAATAAAAATACCAGTGCTGACAGTAAGAAACACTGGTATTTTTATGAGGTAATCCCCATAAGTAATAACATTATTATTTATGATTCTTCTACGACTGGTACTTCTAATAGCGATTATCATAACAATCGCTAAGGCTAATGAAGTTTCTTTAAGACGAAGCAAAACATAAATTGAAATCACCATTTAATACGATACAAAGATCTGAACAAACATTATTCGAATGAGGATTGTGACAATCGGATAATATTATGATATTATATCATGATAGTTATTCCCAAGGGGGGGGGTGCATACCTGGTTGATCATATTTATAGCCGTGAGGAGGGGAATAGATAATATCTCCACTGGGAAGTGCTAGAGTTTCATCCAGTAGGATGATTGTAGCTAATAAATGCGATTGAGTTAGGTTCTCTTCAACATACACCACCACTTCATTACCAGAGCTATTTTCCAAATGCCATTTAATGGACGGTGTGTATGGAATGACTTCAATAGTCACCATGTATGAAATGGGTCTGTATCTGACAGTATCATCCGGATCGAATCGCATCTTCAATTCATGAGATCCAGTATCAAGTCTAGTTGCGAAGGAGGGCTCGTACGTGAATCTTCCCAGCAAAGGTGTGTCTATATCTGCTTCATAAACTGTCGCGTTGAGCTGTGAATCATCCAATAATATACCATATATGATCGAGCTGGGAGTTTCCCACACACAATAAGGAACAATTTTATCGTTCACTGGACATATAATTGTCATTGAAGAAGAATTATAGTTTTTTTGATATTCTTCGCTAGGGATAAAAGTGGCGGATAAAATGATCTGACCCGGTGAAGATGCAACAAATCCGATCTGATAGAAACAACAATAATAAAACAATATAAATTACGATTATCATATATATATTTTATAAATTACGCGGTTTAATTTTAAGAATTTTATTTGAAATAATGAATTTAATTATAATTGAAGTTATTGTATAATACATACTGTACATTATTTATAAAGAAGAGGAAATAATATAAAATAATGATAATAATAAGAGTTTGAGGATAAAATGATAATTGATAATTATTTTTATTATTATTATTATTAAGAGTATAATAATAATTATTATGGTTATTCTTATAGTAATTTTTTTTGAAATGATAATTGCATTTTTTATCTTTTTGTTCAAACTTATTGACCATAAAATGATAAAATGGAGAAATTTTACAATAAAGATAATAAAAAAATAGTTTGATTATGAAATAATGATAAAGAATATAATTAATTGTATAAAAGTTGATTTGTAATTATTATGATTTGTGCAATAATATAAACAAGAGAAGTAACATCATCAATAATAATAATAATTGCGATGGTCATAGCCATGATGACATCAGCTGCAATCCAGGAATCATCAATTATATAAACTGCAGTAAGCAAGTACGGGTCAAGAGATTTCATTTCATAATTATAATATAATGTAGTGAATCATGATATTACCGGTGGGTCGTATACGATTTGTCCCGAAATTCGAAAGATATCATCGTCTAGAGTCTCCAAACACAAGGCACACAACTCTTTTTCAGTAAGCGGCTCTTCAGTATAAAAAATATGATTTTCGTTGATATTCCAGTCCAAATGAGGAGTATACTTGAGAATCTCCAACTCAACACTTATTTTCGCAGGCACATACTTTATTTTGTTTAGTGGGGTAAATACCAAGCCAAGAGTATGTACTCCAGCCTCAAGGATCGTGTCAATGGCGGGTAGATAAGTGAAAGATCCTTCCACCAAAGGATAATTGATACATCGAGCATTCAATTCCAGACTTGTTAAAGGATATCTAAATATGAGAGGAAGAGGAGAGCCCCACTCAATCGACGGAACCATTTTTCCAACCACTAGGATGGACGTGGAAATGGATGAGTTGAGATAATTCAAACGAAGGGATTCATCCACTTCGAAATGAGCGGTGAATTCATATGAGTCAGCTTCAGGAAATGCGAAGGCATTTGTTTGTTTGAATGAGAACATCCCGCTCAGATTCTCCTTACAAGCTGCGGTCAGTTTGTATTCCCCCAACTCTTTGAAATAGATTCCAGATCTATCGACGATCATTTCCCCGACTGCATGATCAGCTATTTCTTCAGGAACTAGAGGCTGATAAATCCAAGCGAGATTAGGTCGATATCTAAAACAATGAAATATCAATTATGAGCAACAAATCGCACAAATTAAGCAATTATTATTGACATAATAACGATAATGCTAAGCAGTGGAGTCGTTTGGATAACGATACCTCTTCACCGTGATTGACACCGTAGCTTCGGCAGGTGCAAAGTTAACTTCATCTAATGGAGTGAATGCAACAAATAAATCATACACTCCAGCATCCAAAATAGTCCCCAATGACGGATTATAATCATAGGATCCTGGAATAATGGATGAATCTTTTGATGCTCCTTGTACTCTAAAATCTGTTGTACCTTCAAGATTAATCACATCATGTTCGATTATGATTATTCCATTATCTACATTATTATTGCTCTTATCTTCAATAAGATCATTTGGAATCAATGCGATTGCGTTTAGATGTTCTTCAGACAAAGGGCATCCGAAGATAAGAACAGGGGGGCTTGGCCACTGCAAACAAGGCAATGTTCTTTTAAAGGCTGATTTGATATGAATAGTTGTAGTAATTTTGGCATGATGATAGTTATATGTGTCATCTGGAATGAATTCCGCTTCTAGCTCATAGTCACCGACTGCTTCGAACGAATGCCCAAAGGCTGGAGTGTAATGAAATTTTCCTCGAATAGCGGGGTCATCGACACACTCAGCATTCAATTGCTTCTCAGTTAATGGTTCACCCTCTTCTAATGGATCTGGAGGAAGCATCCAAACAAGATGAGGATCACTTTTATTAACCAATATTCGGACAGACTTTTTTGCTTCCACACAATTTGCCGGATCGTGAGGAACAAAGGCTACTGTGAGAAGATTTTCACCCGCTTCTAATTTTGTATCAAGATCAGGACTATAACTAAAGTTCCCAATTGCGTTTGAGCACTTAGCATTGAGGTGATTTGAAGTCAATGACTCGCCAAAAACAATAGCCAGAGGATCATGCCAATGAATATCAGGTAGAATCTTTTTTACTTCTATTTTCACAATTTTTTCAACAACTCTTGCATTAGAGGGCTCTGTTGGTGTGAATATCACTCTAAGCTCGTGAACACCAGCAGATAAGACTGTTCCCATAGGAGGAATATATTCGAATACTCCATATTCAGTAACACATTCCGCATTCAACTCTTTTTCACTTAGTAATTCCCCATACATAATACTTTCGGGCTCCTCCCATAGTATCTTAGGAGTGACTTTATCAAACTGAAAATCAGAAAACTCAAAATCTGCGTCAACACTCTTTGAAGCGAACGTGTTAATAATTGAAATGTTGTTAAAGAAGCTGAAACTTTTCCGTTTCTGAAAATCCGATTTTCCTGACGGTTTTACGACGATAGAATTTGATACTCGACTAGCAAGTGCAGCCGAATCATCGTCACTAAACTTACTGTACAAAGGAATAACTGCTTTTTTGTCTACCGCGGCTTTAGACTAAGCAAACAATATCATAATGTTGATGTTAATAATCGCACTTAGTTGAAAGCAATGCGACAATAAATCGTGATGAAAAATGAATTTTAACATATCGTGATTAAGGGTAAATACTGTTAATAAAGATCATAGTATATACAATAACGTAATAATCATGTCATGTACAAATAGAATAATATTAGTAAGCAAGTATAAATATAATAATATAATATATAATATGCTAAAAAATCAATCATATCATCAAACAGACAAAATGAATAGTAGAATAGTATCAAGTGGTATTTACCTTCATTAGTAAAAATATGTAAAATGTTTGTTATAGAGAAAACCAATTATTGTTAATTTGTTTATATTTTCTATGTTTCTGAAGCAATTGATGGAAAGACAGGCATAACTGTACTTGAGAATGTGTTGGGTAGTAGCGGATAATGAAGATTCTGGGATTGAGATTAATTAACACCCCTGCGAGTTAAAGTCAGTTCTACAGTCTACAGTTATAATAAAAGCCAACAACGGTTTCGAGTTTTGTTTTGGTTTCGTTTTCAAAAAAAACACTCGACCGTTTTTCGTTTTTCGTTGTGTGTTTTACAGGCAGGTGCTTGCATATTGCATATTACAAGAGAAGATGAAATTCATCTTGTGCTCTTAATCGCGGTTTCATAAACTAGAGACGCAGTATATCACTCAAAACGGCGCATTCTACGCAATACGCTATATACATATAGCTGCACGTTTATTTCCATTGATAGTCATTGTCCAGTTACAACAATTTTAGTATGGGAAATGGTGCTTCGTTTACACCACAGCAAGGAGCTGCTATCTCAGCACATATAAGAGAACGGTATGAAACTTACAAGAAAGAAATACCTGCATTGGACGATGTAGCCATTCAAGATAATTTAACTCGCGATTATAAAGCATTCGTTCTAACTCAAGTGCACTTTCAAGCTTCGGATAAATCTGAAAAAACTGATCGATTAGTCAGGAGATCGCGATCTAATAGCAAAGAAAGTATTTCATCACATGCCCCGCATTATGCTGCTCCAAAAGGAACATCAGTAGTTCGAAAATCTTTTGATAAATCAGAATCATCTTCGCCAACTAAAACTTCAAACCGTCAAATATCAACAAATATGTCTCGATCATCCAATAATTCTGGGAAATTAATGCCGATGCACGCTGCGAGAAGAAGATCATATGGACAATTACAAGGAACTAGTACAAATGTTAATCAAGGAAAGGATGCAAAAAGTCCTGTTTCACGTTCTGAGAAACCAATTGAAAAAGCAGACGAAGTGATTGAGGAAAAAGCAGAAGAAGTTCCTGCAGACAGTTGGGAATCAGTCTCTTCACAGCCCTTTTGTACGATATGCTTAATGGCTTTTAAAAATGCCGCATTTCTTCAACGTCATATTAAATACTCTGATTTGCACAAACGAGCCGTTGATCGCATTAATAACCCTCATTTGGTAGAGGATAAAGAACTGGATAAGGAAGCGGAAGTGCAAGTTGAAGGGATCGACTTCAGAATATTGTACTCAGGATCGAAACTATATTGGAGAAGCAATGAGACCATCGAACTTACTTTTGTGCATCATTTGAAAATTCATGTGCTTGAAATTATCGGATTTGATTTTTCCACCAGTCGTGAATTGAATCGATTATATTTGGACTACATCATCACTTCTAATGTGGCTGAAAAAGAAGCAAAAAGGCATCCTGAGAAATCTGGAGATTTATCTCACAGTGGCTCTATGGTAGGATTAAGCAACGAGTCAGATATAAATCAATCTGCATCAACCAAAAACCCTGAAATATCTTCGCGAGACATTTTTGAAAAGATGAACAATCATCAGAAATTGTTGGATTTGGTCAGGTTTATGGTGGAAAGAGTGTCTTTAGTAATTACTCCTGGTGCTGAAGATGGCAAAGAAATATCGAAGAACATAAGTTTTGATAAAGTTCCCAATGAATTATATCCAGTGCAGCCTCAGCTTGATCATGCTCCCCATTCTCTAGTTCCAACAGCTGTGGTTCATAAACGACGCACCAGCTTCGCTGAAATCGATGCTAAACTTGATGGATTATCGAAAGAGACCCAACTATTATCCGCTGCTACCAGCCGAGCTGAAGCAATTTCCGATTTGGTTCATATGGGTGCAGCTGAACTTGCTAAAAACATTGCATATAGAGACTTCAATCCGAACAGAAAGAGATGGTTGTGGGCGATTCGTCGAATTATTCGAGAAAGAAAAGTGAATCACACGAGAGAAGTTCTAAATGCTAAGAATATAACTTATGTTACTAAGAAACAGTATGGACAAACATCAATGTTAGTTACTGTGAACTAATCAGTGGGTTGTGAGTTTGTTGATCTTACTATTATAACAAACGGCTGTTCATTAAGCAATATCATCATCGTTTATTGTTTTAGATGTCATGATAGAAAATATGGTATCAGATATGATAATTATTGTTTTGATATATGTTTTTCTTGTAAATATAATTTCTCCCTTTCACTAGACTTTGGTGATGTTTTTATGAATATAGAATTTATTTAGTTTTGAAATTAAAAATTAATCGAAAGGAGAAAAAAATGTTGTTATCGTTATATGTGTAAGATAATTAGAGAAACAAAATTAACATCATCGATTTCTTTCGAAATACGATTTGCTTAATAAGTGAAGAAATGAAAAATACAGAATGTGGATATTAGTTTATCAAAAGCAATTTATATTTAAGTGTTTTACTATTATTCGCCTTGCTTGACTAGTTGCTTTATTATTTATATACGGTAGGAGGGGCTTGCTGTAAGGTTTATTATTTATTATATTATGGTTTATTATAAGCTTTAAGTTGGTATTGAAATATGTTATTAATTTTGATATCACTCGATCAAATCATTTGTTTTCTCCAAAATAATAAGAATACTAAAGCTTTAAGAATTTTTGAATAAAATTGAGTTATGGCCGATTTGACACCATCAATAACGAATAAAATCGACTTGTATGGAATGATTTTGATTTGTGGAGTCATCACAATTCTTTTCGGAAAAGAACTTGGCTTTCGCTGTTGTTTAGCATTATGAACCAATGTGGTCGATAGTCGCTCATTTAAATTTGTTGTTGCGGTGGGTAAACCATTTCTTTTTTCAAAAAACGTGTATATATCAGAAATGGTGAAGTGATTGGATTCGCCTTCAGAACTCGTGATAGCTGGAATATTTTCATTTTCAACTTCAACGTCGACCGTTAATTCAGATGCGGTTGGTGGTGGTGCAATTAAAAGAATTTCTTTATTATTCATTTCATTCAATTGAAGAATGCTCTTCCTTACTTCGTTCCAATTATCAAATGAACTCTTTTCAATGTTTTGATCAAAATAGTTCTTAATCGAAAACTCTGCTTCAGCTTTTATTGGTAGTAACTTTGAATTTTCTGTCAAATATTTAAGATATACATTGTTATTCTTATTTGATTTTTCAATCGGAAATTTGGCGAAAAGTGCCATCAATCCAAGTGCTAAAAGCATAAAGGCACTGAAAGCCATAGGTAGACCACTAGAACTTTGGGAATGAACAGACCTGGAATTATTTTCCAAAAACCGCTTTAAATCATCTTTCTTTAAAAGAAACTCAGTGTCACTTGCATTACTCATTAAACTGTCATTTTGCTCAGTGTTGCTCTCTTTGGTGTGCAAAAATTTTGAATTATCATTATCGAATATATCTCGATAATCGAATCCGACAGTTGAAGTAGAGATAGATAGACCAGATACTGAATTATTATTTTCAATATTTTCACATACCACAGCAACTTTTTCGACTTCAGTTACAACTCTGTCGGTTACTATTTCTTTGCCAGATAATGTAGAAATATTGTTGTTATTGTTGTTGTTATTATTGTTGTTATTGTTGTGGTTGTTGTTTGATTCGAACAAACTGACAGAAACTGCTTGCAGTCTTTTTGTTGGAGCTGGACTTTGAATTGCATATGGAGGAATAACTGATGTTAATTGACCCATTTTATCATCTGGACTTTCAATATTGTTTAGTAGTTCAACTGTAACTGGTGATTCTTCAAAACTCCTTTGGCTGTAACTAAAATCACTTCTACTTCCATCAGCATTAATGTCACTTCCAATAATTTGGATTGAACTGATGCTCTCAGCATCAAAAGTGATTCGATTGTTATTATCGTGATTTTGTTGGAAAGGAAATACAGAACATGACTTATTCATTTCCATCGAATCTTCTTCAGATTTTAGCATTTCCGGTGATATAGATGAAACAGAACGACAGAACGATGGTGTACCCTTGAAAATTCATAAAAAGTACAAGAAGTAATTAAATATTCTCAAAAGTATATTGAAATAGCTGTCACCTCATTCGAATCACAATTGTATGATTCTCCTTCGACTCCTGGATAAAGTTCCAATTTATATGGAGCAATTGAGCTAATATTTATGCTTGCGATTGGAGATTGCATTTCTTTATAGTACTGTATATTCGAGTACTGTATATTTTATAGATTTACAGTACTTTACTAACCAAAAATAATGAGTGAGAAAAATAAATTGCAACACTTCAACACTTCAACCTTCAACAAACTTACAGGAGGTAAACCCCGAAATAAAAGTTACTTTCGTTCAAGTTTTTGTCGTAAGATTAATTTTTGTATGCGGAAACCACAACACAATGTAAAGCTGTTTCTTAGTTGCTTTTCATTACAATTCTAGGAATTTATTATGATCCACAAAAAGAAAACGAAACATAAATATCCAAACGGTCACTTTTTTTCCAAGTTCCACCTTAATCGTAAATTGAATTCAATCTTTCAAATCAGAATTTATATCAGTAGTTTGTCAAAATATTTTTCAATTTGGAAATTATGTAAAGCAGCTAAACTTATTAATGAACAAATAATCTATAACGAAACGGCTCTTCTTATCTTTTTACAAAAATATCAAAATATCACTACTTACCGGTATGCAGAATTTACCACAGCTATTATTCTAATCCACCAGTCCCCTGGAAATGAGCAAAAATTTGCTTCTAAGTACTCATCGAGTATTGTAGATTAATGATGGATTAAATTATTAGAATTGTTATAATAATGTGGATAATACAACGACTGTCTGGCGATCTATTATAACTTATTTAAAATTTAAAATTATACTGTGCTTATAATATTATATTAGGAGTAAGCTTTACTACTGTGAACCATAAATTTCATTAATTGCTTTGTGGGTATATTTTTCCAATTACATTTGTGGTGTAATAATCTGTGAAAGTCTCAAAACGAAATTAAGCTAGATTAATCAATCAAAATAAATGTCAGCAGACGCAGAAGATGACTTGCCTGATAGTGGTAGCAAATTATCTAAAAAGAAACCTAAGAAGAAATACTATCCCTTCGGGACACCATCCCATTCTAGACATCCTTTTAGTGCATTCGCTCATTTATCTGTTGACAATATCAACTTTGCTGTCGATTTAGCATCAGCAACCGGTATTGAACCTGAAATAGTCAGTGAAGATACTCATACAGAAAAGAAGATCATTCGCAAATCAACTAATAAAAATGCAGCAAAATCCTCTCACTCTGTCGAGGATACTTTGAATGATATTCCCAATACAGAGGGTTTAGAACCATGTGCTAGACCGGCTTGTCTTCAAATTTTAAAGTTAATTGTTGATACCCAGTTGTCTAATTTGATTGAAAAAGATGAAATCGAAGAAGAGTATGAGCGGTTGGAAGAGGAACTGAGAGCTACTGAAGCTGATGTCCTTATCAGTGAAACTAAACTTCAAAAATTAAATGAATTAGGAAATCAGTTAGAGACGAAACTCAATCAATTAATGGTTAAAGTAGAAGGATTGGATAAAACGAAAGATTTTTTGAATGGGGAGCGTAGTGATATTAATAATAAGGTTATGTTAATTTGTCTATCATTTTTATTAATATTTCATTCCCATTATTATGAATAAGAAACTATATTTTAAATTGAAAAATGCAGTTGTTTATTTTATTGTTAAAGTTATAGTTATTAAATAATACTAAACTTGCTGTGATTATCCTTGCTGATGATTAGATAATGGTTTTGGAGAGCGAAAAGCAGAAATCTCAGCGGAAACTTGAACAAGCCACGAAATCTTTATCAGATGCGATGTGGCGGAAAAAGAAGCAAGAGCACCAAGTTAATGTTGAAGCAGGCTTATCGTTAGAGGCATCTAGTATAGCAGATTCAAGAATTATTCATACCGATCAAGAATCGATCGATCTCGCTAATGATGTCAGCTTTGAGAAATATAATCGATTAAGTCGTGTCGAAGTCGTTGATAATTTGGAACAACCACCTAAAATACTAACAATTCCAGATTTTCTTCAAGAAAAGATCCTGTATGAACCTTTTGCACTAGACAAATACTCAAAAACATTTTATTATAATTTAGCGAAATCAAGCTGTGATTCAATTGAGCGATTACAGCAACTGAGTCTGACTGGCATTGACCGTGTACCAAACGAAAGCATCAAGCGACCTAAAATGTTGATAACAAATTCTTCAAATAATTCTAGAATTAGCGTGTCCAGTTCTTTCGCTAGAACTAGAGTAGGTGAATTACTGAGGAGCCGGAATGATGAGTTATTGTCTTCAACAGCATCAGCTGTTATTGAAAAAAGTGAACAATTTTACACTAATTATCGTCCAAACTATGTTCCAGGTGGATCTGTATTTATGAGTAGTTCCAAATCCGAAGCTCTTATGAGTGCTATGCGAAAGAATAAGTGTCAGGTTAGATTAACACCAATGGAAGGAAATTTGGAAGTTAATTCTTCAGCTGATTTGGGTAAGTTTATTTTCATCCAATCAAATATTTTTAACGATTCTTTATTGGCATTATTTGAAATATATTATGATAGGGTCTTACAGTCAAAATCGAACAGAAACAAAGGATAGAACTTCTTCATCATATCAACCCAATTCATCATTTTCAACAATTGGAATGCATTCTATTAATGATAGTTCGAGTTTTAAACCCTCATCCACAAAGCTTCATCCTGTATTTTTCAAAGAATCGGCGAGAAATGCGTGGGGTCGTGAGAAGCCAGTTGGGAAGATGCGCATTGCCAATTACGATCCACTTTATGTTGACCCTTTACAACATTATGACGTGAAAATCGGTAAGGATGATCTAAACAAGAAAACTGAAACACCCAAATCTAATAAACCCATCTTAATTGGCATTCAACCGCTTAAAGTCTCATTAGATAGCAGACCGATGGCTCTTAAAAGCAGATCATTAACCACAAACACAATAGGAATGGATGCATTCAATGGTGCTGCTACAATGTAAAATTATTTAATACCGGTATTGGTCAGAATTAAACTTAATTTTATTAAATCCTCAAAACTTGGAATCTATATCATTCTAAACTTTTGAATGATTAGTAAATTGAGCTTTTGATTTCAGATTAAGGCATTCTGTGTAATGTTATAAATATTGCATATTGTAATTATTTCTGAATGAACACAAATGGATATTTGGAGCAATCCAATAATTAATAATACTATTAAATATTATCCTAAAGCTTTAATTCTTATTTAATAATCCGAATTCCGGAATTATTACGGTATAATAATTAAACAAATTATAATAGAAATTACAAGACAATTGTAGTATTGTAGTATTAACAATTGGAATTGTAGAATATGAGTTGAAGGTATGGTAGAGTAGCTAAATAGTGTGGGAGACTTTTAGCTTATATAAGTGAAGAACGATGATTCTTTACCAAAATTACCGAAACAGTCAACGTAATGAAGTTTAGGCCGGCAAGTTTACAAGGCGATAAATGTTTTGCGAAATTAGCTACTGTAGTTTACCAATTATAAAATTGGCTGGAGGAAAAGCAGCTTGAACGAGAGAAATAATGGTGACATTCAATACAAGTTGGTTTGGTATCCCAAAGATCCATACATGCAAAAATGTTGTAGTCCCGGTAGAAGGTTCACCTTTCTACAACCTCTTACAAAAAAGGTTTTAAAAACAACCACTTTCGCTGAGAATAACTTTTCCAACAAAACTCATTAATATTTTAAATACTGTAGCACCTTAACGACATAATAGTAAATTATACTGTGATACTGAAATATAAACTGTGGAAATAGAATAATTTGGAAAACATTTATTATTCTTAAAAACATCAACTTTATTTTATAAACAAACTCCTTCTCCCCGGGTATAGGCGATATCCCCGAGTATCCATCAGAGCAATAATTTTTTGTTGCACATTGCACAGCATACAGTGTATGGCAACTTGTCTGATTGCTTGATCAGTTCAATTGCCTGATTGCCTGTTTAGCTATTTAATACTGAATATACTGTAGCTTTATATTTAACTGCTAAGTTAAAAATAAAGATAATTTATTATTTATTATTTTGAAAAACGAATAAATTTTGAATGCAACCTTAAATTGTTTTTCTTTACAGCTTATCAGTACAGTTGCATGATGGATTATAAAATTGATTTGAATGACCAAATTGGATTTGAAGATTTCCGTTTGGCTTATAGTGGACAGGGAGTTGCGAATTTAAAAGATATCAAATTTTCTCTTGATCAAAATGACAACTCCGCGAGAGAACTCATTATTTGCCAAAATCTCAAGAAAAGGTTATCAAGTGATTGTATTTATACTTATTTAGGTAGTCATACACTAGTTGCGTGTAATCCATTTAAATGGATTTCTTTGAGTAACAGGTAAAAGCTTTCTTCTTCATGATTTTTCATAATTATTTAAAACTGAACAGAATTATGAATATATTTTGTTTTGACTTAGCAAATCATCAATTCCATTGTATGGACAACAAATAATGTCTTATTACAGCAATTTTAGCGCTGATCTAAGTAGGCTTCCTCCTCACATATTTTCTATTGCTGCATCAGCGCACAAAAATCTGATAGTGGAAGGGCAGAACCAAATTATTATCTTATTAGGTAAGTGAATACTTTACAAAAATCACATGAAATCAATTGTTTTATCTCAGTAGTCATAATTGCTGTTATTTATATTAGGCGAGAGTGGTTCAGGTAAAACGGAAGCTTCAAAACAAATTCAAGCTTACTTAGCAAATTTGTATCATTTAAGTGGTGTAAATGACTCCTTAAAAGAATCTTTCCTCAACAGTAATGTAGTTCTAGAAGCGTTTGGCAATTGCAAAACAATCAACAATAATAATTGTTCAAGGTTCTGCAAGTATTTGCAATTATGGTATGATCGATTTGGATATGCTCAACATGGACTAGTATCTATTATGTTATTTGAATCCGCCAAAGTGACCAGTAGATATAGATCGAATGAGAGTAATTTTCACATATTTTATCAGCTAATTTCTTCACCACACAGGACATATCTAGGCCTTGACACTTGTCAACCTTTCAATTATTTGTCAAACACCAACGGGGTTGCTAAGCCAAATCCGGAAGATCAAACACATTTCAACAAAACTGTTTCTTCTCTACATCGAATCGGATTTAAGAGTGATGCCATTAAGAGTATATTATCTATAGTCGCAGCAATACTTCATTTGGGTAACTTCACATTCGAATCTGTGCCAGTAGAGGATCAGCAAGAGCAGTGTCTTCTTTCTCCATCGCCATCAGTTGACAAATTCTGTGATTTAATGCAAATAGATCGAGTTGAGCTTGAAAATTCTTTGATTAAATTGGAGTTCCTTGGGGTTAGCAGTTTTCAGTCAACAGCAAAGGCGAAGAAAACACGAGACCTGTTCGCCAAATTAATCTACCAAAAAGTTTTTAATTTTATTGTTAATCAAATCAACAAAAACATGTGTAGAGCCAATAGTAGCGCTGGTAATACTGATGTCTATAATTCTCAAGTTGAAGAAACTATCGATTCGATAGTTGGTGCATCGCCTCAATTAGCTTTCATCGGCATACTCGACCCTATTGGAATGTGTTATGCAGAAGAGAGTCGATCTGATCATTTATTCATAAATTATTTTGGTGAAAAGATTCACCAATTTTATTTGGATAAAACCATAAATTTGGAGCAACAAGAATATGCTCTGGAAGGGATTGCTTGGAGCTCTGTCCCCGTGGTTAACAATCGAATTGTTTGTGATCTATTGGATGGTAGTCATCCTCCAGGCATCTTACATGTGCTGACAAATGCAACAATCACTGGAACAAGGTTCAATACAATGGAGCAAAATCGCCGGCTTAGTATATCCAAAGATTCACACAAAGAGTTTTTGGAGTCGATTAGGCAATATCACACGGGTAACCCTAAATTTGATATTGAATTAGACAATTTTATTGTGAAACACTATTCTTGCGATGTTTCTTACAAATGCAACAGAAATTTTATCGAATCGAATCGCAATTATTTGCCATCTTCAATTTGTAATATGATGAAGACCTCTCGTGATGTTATCGTTTTAAATTTATTTGAATATGATTTAAGTTCGACTGCTTCGTCTCAACAAACATGCTCCAGCGAGGAAGTTATCAATCAATATAATCTTATTTCAAGTTCAATTGAATCCAGCTTCACTCAGTTTGTAATTTGCATTAAACCGAACAAGTCTCAGCGACCGGCTTACATGGATGTTGAAAGCGTAGCTAAAACCGTTGCTTCTTTGCACCTGGCCGAGAGTATTCAGATACGCAAGGCAGGTAAACATCTTCGATCCCACTTTGATCAAACGAGAAGCTGGAAATAGTAGAACGATCAATTACGAAAAAACATCCGATATGAAATTATTCTTCGTGTTTAATATTTTCTCAATTTATAATTTATTGTTATTATATTTAGGGTTTGCCCATAGGATTGAATACAGTCGATTCTGCGAGAGATTTTCATTATTATCTGGTCTTGCAGCTCAGCAGATGATTGTAAGCTCTGATCAAACTCGATGCAATGAAATTCTGAAGACGGTTGCAAAAAGATATTCTAAACTAAAAGAAGAAATCCAATTCGGGAAAACGAAGATATTTATTCGGTCCACTGAAGCGTATCACGCCATCGTCCAAGTGCATCGAATGAAGGTTAATGAATATGTATCAAAAATTCAAAAATGTTGGAGAAAAATGACAGAGCAGAGGAATTCTCAGGACATTCGAGTAAGATTTTTTTAGTTTCTAATCATTCGTATTATTTAAATTCGTGTCTGTATTTATTGGCTAGTTGTGCGTGTCTAAGGTATTCGTTGAGGAAGGAAAAGCGAGGAGAAGAGACTCTTTATTGCGGCCTTACAAGGTGAGAAACCTGTGTGATGTATGTGTGATGTCTTACGTGTGATTTATCTATAACCTCTAATCTGTGATGGAACTATTACGCTGTGGCTTATTTATGATATGTTACCACATTAATTATAGGGTATTTATTTGGAAAACTTGTCTTCGAATGAAAGTGTTCGCAAAGGAATATTGAGAATAATAGAATTTCATGGTCCAAATGAAACGATATTATTTGTTGACTTCAATTGTCATCAGGCTAGTTGATAATGATTATGATATTTTCGAACCATGAGATGATATTGGTTTTGATTGTCGTACACACAACAATATCCATTTAGGTGCTCTTGGCTCCCAATAATCCTGACGATCAAAACACGAATAAAATATCATATGAACGCCGATTGATTGTCCTAACCACGGCATCGATCTACTTAATGGAGGTGATAACAGAGAAAAGCTGGAAAAATGAGTTGCTTCGACAAGGTGTCAATCCAGCGAAACAGATGCCGCCGTAAGTCATATCGATATTCAGAATGATGACTTTATCAAGCGTGAGGGTTTACATTAATGTGCTAATTTAGTTTCTTGGAGTTGTTCGGCTTTTATTATCGTATTATTTGAAGGATGATGCGTACCGGGGCGATGTATGGATGATAAGTGTTGTTGTTTCATTAATTGCTATTGTAATCATCATTGCCATTGTCATTGCTATGGTTTTGATTTTATCTTTTCATAATCATTATTCATTATTAATTTCTATAGTCCAGTGTTTTTAAGAATTCGAGTTCCTCTCACCGGTGTGGGCGGATTAGGAGAGTTGGAGTCTATTAATTTGTCCAAATTCAATGACAACTGCATTATACTCGCTGTGAAATTAGGATCGATAGCCACCCCGGACACATCGAGATGGAAAGATGATAATAAAGTAATGTTGATAGTTATTCCGAGCCATCTACCTAAGTTATGATATTAAGGTGATTGTTTGTGTTTAGGTGAAGAAGTGTCCTCTAACTGGTAAAGAATTCAGTATATTTAGTCGAAAGCACCATTGTCGATTAACAGGCGACATATTCTCAGATGCAGTGGTCGATTTCAGGCTAGTTTTGATTCATTAAAGCTTAAAATCATTGCTATAATTATTAATCATCTTGAGCGAAGCGTTCATCCATGTATCATACAATTATTATTATGTACTTGTTGTGGTTTCGCAAGTATTACAGTAACATAATTCAATCATGTTTTAATTCGCCATCATTTGTTTGATTTAGGCAATGCATTCCAAGTTTGGGTTGGACATCGCCTCAAAGAGTGGCCGATCCATTCATCGGATTAGGTGCTTGTGATCCTCTGGAAGATTTGGTTCTTTTCATGGACAGAAAGACTGAGGTGTGTGAATCTAACCATTTTTACACCAGTTTTTGAAGTGCAAATAAAATAAATTATTTATTAAAAATATGCTGTAATTGTCGATCAATAGTTTGCAGTATTATTGGCGGTGCAATGGCAGAAACTAACCGAATCGCACACTCCCATTTCTTCTGATCGAAGCGCACCTTTAGCATGTAATTTAGCTGATGTGATCGCATTGAACAATGGATCACGCGTACATTCTTCCTTTCCGGTCTCCATTCAGAAGATTATTGAGGACAGAAAATTGATGTATTTTAGATCATTGAGAGGTCTCTTGTTCAATAATAGGGTTTGTCTTCGACCGTGTCGATCGGAATTGAGTCACTTGTCAGTCTTGCCAGCTTATCAAATTCAATTCCTTGATAAAATGACTGATAAAAACCACCTTATGAACTCTCCTTCCTCTGTCGTCAATTACGATTCTCCGAATATAAATGATAATTCAGCAGGTAAGTCTTGAATATTGAATAATAATGGTTATAATATATTAATTTAATGTTTTATTTTACTATAAATGGTTTGCTCTAATGCTCTACTTTTTTATTCCGTGTACTGTAGATGGCTCAGGGACGATAGGATTGATAGGATCAGCCAATAATTATGAGACACAAATTGTTTTGAAGAATATGACTGCGTTTCGAGATGGAATATTAATTGTGATGTCCTCATCTGACAACTTTGTTACCAGTCCTCAGGTAGCTTACACGTATTATCTTGTTATGCATCCAAAATGAATCCTATTGCATATTTATATACATCATACAATCATATTTCAGGTTAAAGACTATTTGCAGCATCTTCGTCAATGGCAAATCAAATCTGATATGACCAAGCTTAGTCGAGAACAAAGAAGAATTCAGAACATAGTGAGGACTGGGCAGCTGAAAGAGCAAATGAGAATAGAAAAAGCGATTCAAAAGCAATTATCATTGGATCAAAGCAATCAGATGATGCATGCTACTTCAGTTGGGAGTAAGGCACATACACCTGCTAAAGCCAGTCAAAGCAATCAATATCGAGAGTAAGTGAAATTAGAAACTAATTATCATTATTTATTATTATTTGATGTGTATTGGTTGTGTTTGCTTTGTTGCTATCGAATATTTCATTTGTGGTAATTGGCAATAGTCCTCGTCCATTGTCATCAACTACGAGGAGGTTACAGTGTGTTTTATAATAACATGTTAAGCCGTGTATTCATTGTAATTCTAGAATAATAGGAACACCTCACATCATAGTATTGAATGATTCGAGCAATCATTTGGACGAGTCCGAAAGGATGCCAGGGATGAACGCTATTGTCGATATTCGCAACAAAGGAGTGAGAAAAGGAGCTAATTATAGCGTCGAAGAAGAAGACGAGGCACTTATCCATTCTTCACTGTCGTCTTCAATTGGAAGTGTGGAAGATAATAGCGATAACTGTCTCGAGGAGGAAGAGGATGACCCGTATGAGGAATATTAGATGTTAAACAAGTCAGAGATGTTCATAATTATTTACTTTATAATTATTTATCGTGTACGTTTTTTATTACTATTATCTACTAAAATACAAGGAGCATCTTTGGTTTAACAGACAATTAACTTAATAATTATTTTCGACCTGCTGCTATTTTTTCCTTTCTTACTGTACCCATATTTTACTATTTCTGGGCAAAATATTAGGGGAGATGCATTTATCCGTTTAGATATTCGACATCAGTATGAATCGCCTGGTTCTACAGAACTACAAAATAGATTTGCGAAAATAAACTTGCTCTAGCCCCCCATACATATAGCAACTTCCCCAACGAAGTTTTACAGTTCATTTAGGCACTGCCCGCCAAATTATTTCTCGATTTGAGTCATCTTAATCTGCATTGTTAACATACATGCTTGAATTGTCATTATCATGTAATTAATATTTTTAAAAATCTCCCCTAACATTTGGTAAATATTGAGGATTCAACTTCGTTGGATAAAGAGTATGACTGTTGAGTACTATTCATTCATTCATTATTCTTTAACTTGGCTCTCTGTTATGTTTTCTAGTTGTCTAGAATGATTGTTTTGATTTGCTCATTTAATTCCTATCAGTTCATTCATTCACTTATTACCATTCATTCTAAGAAGCTAGAGCTTTCTGTTATGTTTTCTAGCTTGTTCCTCTTGTTTAGTTGAACTATTAATTAATTCATTCATTCATTAAGAGGGCTCCAAATTTTTCCTATGTTGATAGCGGTACAAGGCTTAGAGCTTAAGAGGGCTCCTTGTTATGTTTTGTAGCTTTTTCC